>VMDR010037605.1:0-10192 GCA_007922815.1 Macrotus californicus | reverse complement strand
TAGTGCTTCTGCCATTTTTTGGTTCCCTTAGGGGGCTTTTTTCACTGGGGGGAAAAATAAAGTCACTTAGGGCAAGATCAGGTGAAAAAGGAGGGTGGGGCATGGGGGTCATGGCCTTTTTGGTGAAGAGCCGCTGAACACTCAGTGCGGTGTGGGCAGGTACATTCATAAATCACCCAACATGAAATGGGCAAACGCGTGGAGTCTTGAAAGAAAAAATTCTCAGAAGCCAAACGCAGCCTCTTACCACAACACCGGGTAGTGCACTGACACAGGTGGGTTCCTAGAACACTCACCTAGTGGGGGAAGCCTTTATTATAAGGGGACCACCCTCCAGAAGATAATTCTGGGCTTTTCTGAGTACCCCTTGAATATGAGGACTTTAAAACCTGGAAAAGATTCTCAAGGTTCAACAAGTCAGTGACAGAAGTCCAAACTAAAAGCTGAGATCCATCATCATTACATTGTGTTAAGAAAGTCAGTTCGTTGTCTGGTCATGCCCATTTATTTCTCGATGTAGCATTAAACTCTGATCCCGGCACCTCTGAAATGATTACCAACCTGAAGAGCAGTGAGAAACTGAGAGGAAGCTGCTAACAGGTTTTTTTTGGTGATGGGGAAACAGAAATCCAATCAGAACAAAAAGTGTTAAAACCGAGCTTGCAACAGTAACATCTGAAATATTTTCCAGACTTTTAAATCTCAGTGTCTACTTTCTGAACTCCTCAAGGCCACTGTACCTTACATGTGAGCTGGTCGAGTAGCTGGACACTGTCCTTAAAACTCTTGATTTATCAGCACAACTAGGCTCAGCTCCTGCTGCGACAGTCACAGGTATGGGCACAGCCCTGCAGGAGGACAGTCTCCCAAGGAATTTATCAGGGGTTAATGGAAGAGCTGTCACCACTCCTTCCTGGGTTGTGGCCTGGCCTGGTGGTCTTTGTTCATGGATCCCACCCACCGATCCACGCACGGGTGAAATGAGACAGCCTCATCTTCCGACACATCTATCGAAGTAGGTGTCATGTACAGGTGATGCTCTGCCTCCAAGAGAGCAGAAATATCATTCCCCGACTGCAGACTTTTAAATCCTCAGTGACATTTTCTACAGTACACCGGTCCAGCAGAAGGAACACCTGCGTGAGTATGGTAAGTAGTGTAACAATATGGGTGTAATAATTTAGTTTCAATTTGAACATTTCACCTAAAATATCATATGGTGTGCTTGAGTGTGATACTGTTATATTACAGAATAACATACTTGCAATTTTATAATAAAAGATTTTGTAATAAAAACAAGAGGTGTTATTTGTGCCAGTCCCTGTATAATAAAACCAGAGGTTTCTAGGACTCTAAAAGGCACTATTTTTTCTTTTCCAAATTTTACCATAAAAATTTTTAAACAGCCATTTTTTCTTTTCCAAATTTTGTGATGAAAATTTTCAAACATAGAGACAAGTTGAAGAATAACACAATGAACACCTACATACCCCCAATGAGATTCAACAAGGATTAATATTTTACATACTACTTTCTATATCTTCATTATGTTGTAATACCTGAGAATTTCTCTGAAGAAAAACCCTCCAAAGCAGCTTACTCAGAGCCTCTGAATGACCTCCCCTCCCACCGCCTACTCCCATCAATCTCTGTGGATCTCGACAGGAGGGAAGTTTAATAAGCCTTTTGCTTTGCCTTGAACTCATTCATTCATTCCCGACATTCATCTCAGAGACCTTGTTCTACCTGATGTCTTGGTCAGTGCCCTAATATTTAAAGCCTTTCCTATCTCAGCCTCCTATGTCTAGGCCTTCACACATGCCTTTTACCTCAGACTCGTGAACTTGGTTACTGCCAAGTTCTTTACAACCATCTTGCCTGTGCCCCAGAGTTCCATGTAGCAAACATTATCCGTCAGTAAACTGGGACAGGTGTGAGCCTGAGACCTAACGCTGTGTCTCCCATAGAAGACTCCCATCATTCTCTAGGGCCTTATCTTATCAGTCAAGAACAAAGTCTGTGTCTATGGATCTAAGGAAAACTGTTTCCAACTACCTTTTCTTCATCTCCTTTTTCTCCCCCCTCTGAGCACTTAGGCAGTTTCTACTACTTTATTCCCATCTTGCCAGTATCTAAGGAGCAGGGCAGAAAGGTGATGAAGAGTATCTTTGCATTCAAATACAACACTATGCTTTCCTGTGCATAACTCTGGAACTTTGGACACTAGTTCCTCAGTTTCTTCATGTGAGATGGATAAAACAATAATGCCTACTCTATAGAGTTAAAGTTAATATTAAATAAGATAACGTAAGTTCTAGCACAGTAACATGTACATGCTAAGCCCTTTAGTATTAACTACTGATATTAATACTACTACTATTTTAAGTGTTGTTTCAATGCAGCTGCTACTGAGCACAGACATAAGATCGACTTCTGAGCGAACCACCAGCAACAGAGACTGGCTGTGGTGGGGGTGGGCAAACAGGAGGAAGGGCCGAGGAGAGCGGAGTTGACCATGGCAACGGCAACTTCAGCTGGCTCCCTTTCCTTTACCACAGATGAATCTCCTGGAGCTGTAAAGAAGTGTGTGGCCTGCCTTAAGTTTTTAGCCATGAAACAAGCTCTTCTCTTTATCAGCAAAAACTAGAACGAGACATTTATAAACATCCTGAAAAACCTTATCAATGTCAAATTCAGAATTAACAATACAACTGATAAAACAATCACAATTCAGAGCCTTCTCTGTCCAGAAGTTTTAATTCTATGCATGTCAGGTGTGCTCAAGAACCTGAATATTTTGTCAACAGCCCTTGTTGGAAGTAGGGACGGGAGAGTGATGATTTCCCACTGTTGTGAGTTTGAGTTACAGCTATTACATCCTGTGCATCTTAATGTATTGGCTTAACAACATAAATAATGCATATGTATCATCTATATTGGCCCTCTCTTTTCCTTCTCAATTCCAAAGACATTGTGACCATTGATTTCCCATCCATTCAACTTTGCATCTGTGCATTCAGAATTTATTGACAACCTTTACTGAGTTTATTTAGTGTAGGTAAAAACTAAAATGGGACATTTATACATTTTCAATTCATCTCTTCACCTTCAGTGGCTCAAAGGACACAACACTCTCTCTCCCTCCCTGCTTCCCTTGACAGTCAAAGGTCATTTTCTCTGCGAACAGACAAACAGAGAAGTTGGCTTACAAGGATCTAAGACAACGCCCCCATCAAGCATGCTGAATACAGCAGACAATGCAAGTGAGACCTTCCAGAGAAGAAAAATGTTTGCGTGAGAGCGTCCCAGTGCATTGCTTAAGTGCTCTGGCTCTGAACTTGGAAGTGTTCAAATCTCACACTCACAGCTTGCTTCCTTTGTGACCTTAGGCAAGTGGCACCTGCCTCAGTTTTTTCATTTGAAAATAAAGATTATAACAGTATCTAACTTACGAGGTTATTTAAGGATTAACTACAAGGTGGGGCAAAAGTAGGTTTACAGTCGTCAGTTCACGAAACAATTTGTTCTTGTCATAATTATTTATTAATTATTGTATTATTTTCCATGCAAACACGGTAAACCTACTTTTGCCCCACCTTGTATATTAATGTATTAAAGTACTTGGTTGACCTCTAATAACTGTTCAATAGATAATACTATTTTTATAATCATTATTGTGGTAAAGTAACTACATATTTATGTAAAACAGAATAGATTAGAGGCAACTGAACATTGTGGAATTTAGAGTTTCTTCTCCTATAAGGCAGAGGAGTTCTGTATACTGTAATGTTTTCAGAGTCAGATATCTTTTTTCCTCATCTTTTAAAGAAGCTATTTCTGCAAATACAAAACAAACTTTAAAAGAAGAAACTGCCTTATTTTACAATTTTCCTTCACCCAAACAGCAGAACCTCGCCACTCTTTTCTGACATGAAGGCTCATTTGACAGTGTGAATCCTTTTGCCATAAATCTAAGGTCGTCATGAGGGTCTGACTGCACTGTGGAGGGGCCGAAGGCCCGGGCAGCCTGTCATCAGGGCCCAGACCTGGTTCATGCAGCTGAGGAGCAACTGATGAAAGAACACAGAGGCTGCCACATTCGCACAAGCACTGGGCATTCACCGCTTTTCCATTCTAAGGGAACCTTATGTGTCAGCTATTTTGGTATTGTTTATCTCTTCTCCTTCAAGAAAGCAGCTTTTGGATCAGCAGCTGACACAATTCAGGAAAAAGACTGAGCCTGAGCTGGGGCTGAGTTCCTTTGAGAGCATGCTCCTCTGAGCTATCAGGTGTCTGCAGGCTTGGAGGTGGAGCTGCTTATCAGTACGCCTATAGGAGGAGTGAGGGAAACAGCACGACAGGTTCCCCTCCAGCAAAAAGCAGTAACTACTTTGCTTAGGCAAAATTCAAGTTTGAAATGGACACGACAGACCTGAGGCCATAGAGGACAGTCCCATCGGGATGCAGGCGGATCATCCGGTTCTTGACGGTCACTCCGTGCACGAACGATTTCTTGTCATTCAGGAAGTAGGTGTCGGGCACCCAGAGCTGGTCTGCTACTCTGTTGTCCAGAGTCAAATTTAAGGGTATCACGTTATATGACAGCCTTTTATCTCTCCAGGCTTGTTGAAAATACATTGTCAATGTATAATCCTATGAAAATGAGAAGACACAGTGGTTATTTTGTGCCCAAACATTTATATAGTCATAAGAAAAGAAAATATATGCAGCCATGCACTATAAATGTATACTATTCACATATAGGCAAATATTAATTTACGAAACCCATTCTTACAGAGTACCTGCGATATGTTAGGTGCCCTCCTCCTAGGGACTCTAAATACAGAAGCGAACAGAGTATATTCTCATGGAATTTATCATATGTTATCCAGGAAGAAAAGTGCTAAGAAAGAATTACTGTATAATTCATTCGTCTTTCCCAAAGTGGGGTAGGCAGGGCTGTTTCTGGTAAAACAATATAACTGTAAAAAGTGGTTACTTTATTATAGCAGTATTTGTGACTTTGTCAATGAAAATCCTCACTGGTCTCATGAAGGTGAGTCTCCCAGGGGAGGTAACATTTACACTGAAACTCAGGGAGCTTCCCAGATATAAACCACATGATCTTGATCAGTGTTTCATGAGAACTGTAATCCCAGGATTAGGAAGCAGCAGACTATGCTCCTCACTTCTGAGAAACTAAGCTGCAGTAGAGGGAGCACCGGCCCTGGAGTGCAGGGGCCAGCATCTCTCCATGGTGTCCAGAATGTAAATTTATGCAATTTCTTTTCACTTTAGGACCATTACCTATATAAATGGGGCTTTTAATACATGTCTGATCTAACTAGAAGACTATTATGACAATAAAATGTATAATTCAAATGCAATTTGTAAACTACAAAAGCTGTATATTATGAATAAAGCATTTACATATATAGTGACATGTTTTATCCATTAAAAGCCTATGGGTCCAACGTAACTGCTCTCTCACCCTTATCTGGATGACTAAATGGAAGGGCCAGATATTCCTTTGAAAGGATAATTATCATTCTATTTTAAAATCTGCTCGTAATGCCCTACTTGAGGGCTTGAAAAAAACCTAGAATAATGTATTAGTCATCTCTGCAACCTGAGAGTCTAGTGTTGCCCTGGGGAACAAATAGTGCATGAATGAATGGATGTCCAATAGAGTATGCCTATCATACTCCTGCACATATCTGCATCCTTTTGTGGATAAAATGTGCACTTCACTTGCCATGAAGTCCCCGAGTTTTTCCAACTCTTGTTGAGATTTATACATCTTTATTTGGTTATATAATTTTTAAATGTGGCTTGTAACATATCTGCTTAAAAACAGCAAACAGTTTCTACAGGAAAGGTACAATCCCTCTGCTGCAAACAGTTTTAACATTTTCCTTGGTTTCACAAATATAGAGATTTTGACCTCATTCCTAATTCTGCCCTACCCTACTGCTGAACGAGCATTTGGAGACTCAGACTTCTGTTCTAACGGAAGATGTATGAATGTCCTTAAGGTACATCAGGAACTGCAGAGAAAATTCACTTCAGTGGGTCACGTTACTCAGTGCTCTGGACTGTTCTGCAACACTGCTTTCGTAAAGAAGGAGGCTGAGGATCTCTAGCATATCATCTTGATTCATAATAAGGCATCTTTGAAGACTTATGAAATATAAAACTAGAAATCAGAAAAGAAACCAGATATATTTTTTGCATGTGTCTTTGTTACAAATGGCTTAAAAAGTAGAATAAAAATAAAATAAGCAATTTATATTGTGTTTGAGAGAACACATTTAGTGATCTCCAATTCTTGAAGACAAAAATGGAAAATGTGCTTATTATCTCTATTAGAAGATAATGCTACTTGAACTTCTTGGGTAATAAGCTGTCTTAAGATGCAGGGGTCATAATATTGTTTGGATGCCCCTGGAATTTATCAGTCAGCTGTGTCTGCACACAGGAGATTGTGTTCTCTTTGGGGCTAAATAAACGGTGACACTGAGATCCTGTGTTACATGCTAACTCCTATGCCTGCTAAGAAACGCTCCCAGACAAACCTTGGTGGTTCTGCTAACTGTCATAATAATTTCATGTTTTTAAGTGACACATCATGGCAATGTCAAGAATGGAAGAAACTCCTGACTCTAAATAAATGTTACTGGACTAAAAAAGAGTGGTTTTCTGTTGCACTTTTCTTCCTAGGCCTGCATCTACCCAAGAGAACTCCTTGAACTTTCACATAGAAAGCACATCTTTCACATTTAATGACCCCACACTATGAAAGTTCATCTCACAGTTGCTTTATTCAAAGTGAAAAAACACATATAAACCACTTCTGGATCATGGCATCACCAAGCAAGGTGGACCGAGACAGTCACTGTTAAAACTGATGGACTTCAACCCCGAACAAGATGCAATAAATGCACTCCAGGCTGCCCCTCCCACTGATTACAACTACGCATCCTGGAAAGAATTAAAAAACAAAAAACAATAACCACCTAAGTACTATGCAAAGTAAGAAGTAGTAGCAGACTGGGGAGGAAATCAAAATGTGAAGAAGGATCACTTCAGCAGTGAATTTCCTGTTTGTTTTATTTTTTCTCCCTCATATCTCCTTGAAGTGTCACACAGACGCACTCAGACAATGCACACCTCACACAGCCAAAAGCAGAAACAGATGGAGAGAGACACCATGTTCCTGGTTTAAAAATTAAGTATTGTTAAGATGTCGATTCTCCCAAAATTGGTCTATAAATAAAATTCCATCACTATCAATATCCAAGCAGAAATTTATGTAGATATGCACAAGCTGGTTCTAAAAATCTGTATGGGAATCAATGATATAGCAAAGCAATTTTAAAAGGGGAGAAAAAAGTTGGAGGATTCACACTACCAGGTTTGAAAACACGGTCAAGCTACACTGAGGCAGTGTGGTGGTGTGGCATTGATGGAAAAGTAGGTCAATGAGATTGAAGGATCTAAATATAAACCCACACAAATAAGCTCAGTAACTTCTGGCAAAGACACAAATGCAATATTGGAGGAAGCGTAATCTTAAAAACTAGTCTGGATCAACGGGAACATCCGCATCGAAATAAAGAAATAAGTAAATGCGTAAGTAAATAAGTAAGAACCTCAACCCGTACTTTACACCTTACATAAAAATTAACTCAGAATGAGTCACAGACTGAAGTGTAAAGTGTAAAATGGTAAAACTCTGGGAAGGAAACATGGGAGGAACCCTCCGTGACCTCAGGTTAGGTAAAGATTTCTTTGACAGAAGCTCAAAAGCACAAACAACAAAACAAAATACATAATTTGGCTCTCAACAAAATTTAAAACTTTTGCTACATGAAAGACATCATTCAGAGAGTAAAATGACAAACCACAGACTGGGAGAAAATGTCCACAAATCACGTATCTGACAAAGGACCCTATTCAGAATACATAAATGTATAAGGAATCCCATAAAAATAGGCAAAAGATATGAACAGCCAGTTAATAATTCAAGATGTACAGATGGCAAACAAGCACTTGAAATGATGGCCCACATCACAGGTCGTTATGGAAAATCAAATTAAAAATTAAAATGAGGTCCTATGTCCACCGACTAGAAAAGCTAAAATGAAAGCATCAAGAACCAAAAACACTGACAATTCCAAGAGCTGGTGAAGCTGAACAAGGGAAACTCTTACACACTGCAGTGAGAATACAAACCATTAACCTCCTGGAAACAGTGTGGCAGTTTCTTATGAAGTTAACACACATCTGACATGTGAGCTAGTGATCCTACTTCTGCGTGCAAATGTTCGTAGCAGCTCTACATTAACTGCCAACACTGGGAGCCAACAGATGAATATTTGTCAGTGGATGGAGAGATACACACACTGTGGTGTATCCATGAGTCGGAATACTACTCACCCATAACAAGGAACAAATTACGGATATATGCAACACCGTCGGTGGTTTTCAAACACAGAAAGTTAAGTAAGAGAAGCCAGATTCAAAGGGCTACATGTTATACGACTCCATTTACATAACATTCCATAAAAGGTAAAACTACCTGCAGAAAGAACAGATGAGTGGTTCCCTGGGATTTGAGATGGGGGAGGGGTTGACAACAAAGGGCCGGCATGAGGGAGTGATTCTGGGGAGGTGCACTGCTCTGCATCTTAGTGGCAGTGGTGAGTCATGACTTAGGCTTTTGTCAAAACTTACAGAACTGTCTACCAAAGTGAGTGCATCTTTCTGTGGGTAAATAAATGAAATTTGGACCTCCTTTTAAAAATACATGGTCTCCAGGGTCAGACAAACGAGGTTCAGACCCTAGTACTTTCATCCCTCTGTTGTGACCTTGGAAGAATCCTCTCAAGTCTGTGCACCTATTTCAAACTCAAAAAAACAAACTAAACAAACACACAAAAACAACTAGAGCTAATTAGCTTATGAATTAGGGTAAACAACTGCTTTGCTATCCAGTGAGAAAAAAAGTAGAATGCTACAAAATAAGTCTCCCCCATTCATAGCAGGGACATACAGCCCCCTGCATCAGCATGGGCTGAGAAGACCACCACTAGATGGCAAAGGCTCACAGTTCTCCAGCTGTACAATGAGGTGATTGGACTAGGTAGTTTTCAACTGCACTTCTAGGAACAAAATAATTTCATTCCAGTAAATGCTTTGCTGACTTTGTGTTTAAATGTATAACGTCATTTCAAAGTCTTCTAAATGTCTACAGTACCTTTTCCTGTAAACATGCCAATACTGTGCACACTTTCTGGTAAACTGTAGAAAACTACAATTGTCTGTTAAATGGTACAAACACCCTTGTGAACGCTTGGGAATACATACAGAGGTCTCTAAACTGTGCATACCTTTGCTCTGACATTTACACTCCTAGAGGTATTTGTAGAAAATAATTAAGCAGTACATTTTGAGAGCTCCATCTCCAAATATTAGCACAAATCTCTTACTTCTCTCTGCCTGTGGTACTAACAGTCTAGTTTAAGATATCATGACTTGTGAGTGACCACACTGCCCCTGGGGCTGCCTCTGCTTCTACCCCCGCCCCTCCCACACAGTAGGAGAGACGTTCAGCAGATCACGTCTCCTTCGGTTAGTATCAGCCAAAGGCTATTCACCACTCTTGGAACAAGACACAAATTTACTAAGTGACCTTTAAAGTCCTGCGTGCCCTGGACCCTGCACACCTCTCTGATCACACCTCCTACTACCTCTGCTCTTCCCTCACCTCAACTCATGAAGCCCACCCATCCCATCCTTTTCTCTGTTTTCCCAATACTCCAAGCTCTGTTAGCCTTACCAACTTTGTCTTCACAATTGACAGTCTGGAAAAGCTGTGTCCCCAAGTATGGTGGGCTCTTCCTGGGGACTCAGGGCTGAACTCAAAGGTCAAACCAACCCAATGGGCCCTTCCCTGACCATTTTTCTCCCATCCCCAGCGGGCCCTATCACCATCCCCATTTCTATTATGTTTACAGTACTGCCTATTTTTTCTCAACTACTTATATTCATTTATTGGTTTACTTTTTTATTCTTTTATCTCTTGCAACTACAACGTAAGTGCCATAAAAATATGAAGATTTCTCAAATTTGTTCATCACGGTATCCTCATGCCCCAGAGAGCTTAGCATAAGTAGCAATAAAAATCTGT
>VMDR010037604.1:0-10191 GCA_007922815.1 Macrotus californicus | reverse complement strand
AGAATGTAGAAGCCAAAGAACTCATATATATGACCCATGGACATGAACTAAAGAGGGGGAGTGTGGGGGTAAGGGGTGTGCAGGGAGGGGGGTGGGGGGAGGAGATGGGACAACTGTAATAGTATAATCAATAAAATATATTTAAAAAAAAAAGAAAAAAAAAAGATTCTCTCCTTATCTTTAATCTTGGCTAATATAGTTATGATGTGCCTTAGTGTATTCCTCCTTGGGTCCAATTTCTTTGGGATTCTCTGGGCTTCCTGGACCTCTATTTCCTTTGTCAGATTGAGGAACTTTTTCTTCAGTATTTGTTCAAATAAGTTTTTAATTTCTTGCTCTTGTGCTTCTCCTTCTGGCACCCCTATGATTCAGATGTTGTAGTGCTTAAAGTTGTCCCATAGGTTCCTAAGCCTTGCCTAATTTTTGAATTCTTATTTCTTCATTCTGTTATGGTTGGATGCTTATTTCCTCTTTTTTTTCTAGATCATTGATTTAAGTCCTGGTTTCCTTCCTGTCACTGTTGGTTTTGTGAATATTTTGCTTTGTTTCATTTTGTGTAGCCTTCATTTCTTCATTTTGTGACTAAGCTCAATGAATTCTGTGAACATCCTGAATACCAGTGTTTTGAACTCTGCATCAGATAGGTTGTCTATCTCCTCATTATTTAGCTCTTTTTCTGGAATTTTGATCTGTTCCTTCATTTGGGACATATTTCTTTGTCTTGACACTCCTGCTATGTTGTACAGGGGTGGAGACTTATGTATTCACCGGGGGAGGGGTAACCCTCTTTGCTGCATTCTGGCACTGTCTGTGGGGAAGGGGTCAGAGAGGGAACAATGCCGCTCTTGGGCTCCGCTCTAGCCCTACTTTCCAATGAACCCTCCTGTGAAACTGGGAGTCTCTCCTGCCATCACAACCCCCACAGTATTTTGGAGCCTAAGGTTTTGAGTCCTTAGTTTCCTATTCAGCCAGCCTCACCTCTCCTGCCAGGTCTGGTGCCTTGCCACACATGCTCTCTGCTTGGCTGCCCATCTGTGCCCCTCCTACCAGTCTGGATGAAAGTTTCTTTAATTCCTTGGTTGTTGGAATTCTGTGCAGTTTTCTGGCACTTCTAATTGTGTATTGTTTTTAAATTGGTTGTTATTCTTCTTTGATTGTACGAAGAAATGAAGCATTTCTACCTATGCCTCCATCTTGGCTGGAACTCCCCAATTCTGTTTAATGGACAAAACAGGGACCCAAATAAGAGAGGAAGACAGATTTATGCTCACAAAATTATTTGTTAAAAAATAGAGCTCTGCAAAATGGAGTAATCTCCTTTGTAATTTGGGGAGTAACTGTTCATTGGAATCATTTGAGAATGAGAGTCTGGATGACCATTTGTAAATAATTTAGAGGAGATTTCTGGAGTTTCATTGAAGTTTGGATTCAAAGACCCATAAGATTTTTTTGAACTCAAAGAGTCAATAACAGTTTTAATAATAACCATTATTATTATATCAGCTAACATGAATTGAGAAGGATATTATAGTAAATATTCTATATGCACTATCATATTTAGTTCTCTGAAGAACTTGATTAAGTATCTTATTATCCCCATTTTACAGAGCAGGAAAACAGGGGCCTTACATAGGTAGGATAACTTTCTCAAGGACACATGACATGTGAGTAGACAACCAGCTCTCAAACTCAGTGCACTGTCATTTCAGAGCCTCAGATCTTAAATGCTCTCCCTAAAAGCTCTTCTAATCTTTGTTATTTAATGTATTGTGATAAGTTGATGTGATAATTTGGCTCAAATTCCATCTGTTCAGAGTGAACATATATTAGAGGCTATCATATTGTTAGATACTTGAATAAGACAAAGTCAACAGGAACTCTTTTCTTTGTGAAGAGTAAATGCCTATCCACAGGAATTTCAGGGTCAACATGTTCAGTGTTTAAAAAAGCAAATGGCTAAGCTCATATTTTCATTCTTGGATTATTTTGAATGAGGCATTGCCAGAGGACACAAAAGCAAATAGCTTGGTTTCAGATTTTCATTCCTGAATTGGGATTTCAGTAGTCATGCCATGGGAGCAGATGCCTTCCAAAGAATGGAAGGACCAAGGGATGGAAATTACCATACTGATTCTTGTGCTAGGCAGATGACTTTCCAGCAACTTGTATGATTTTATTTTCCTATAAATAGGAACCAGTGACTGATAGGTGCTTTCTGATATGTGGTTTGGAAAAATATGTGTTTAACTTCAATGTATAGGCCCCACCATAAAGCTAAGTCTTTGGGAAATGTTTTGCTTTAATAAGTTCTTGTCTAGTTCAGAGTAACTTTGGGACATCAAATCAGAAATAAATTATTTTATTCATTCATTTATGCATTATAGTAAACAAATAGATAAGTGAAATAACTATATATTTGACAAGCAGAAGAAAGAATATGTATATCATGCTCTCATAAATCCTAATAAGGAGGATCTACTTAGGTGGAGTGGCCAACCAGGGCCACTGTGAGTTGCTGACAGTTAAGCTGAAGCCTGAAAGTTGGGAAAAAACTGACTGTACACAACTGAGTGTGCAGCTATCTAGGTAGAAGACACAGCAGGATGAGAGGTTCATATACTCTAGGCAAAAACAGAAGAGATCGCAAAAGTCCAGATGAGGGATATCTATGGCTTGGACTAGAAATGGAGATGAATGGATCAAGTAGGGGCATATTTTGGAAGTTGAAATGAGACACTGTGATGGACTCTCTACATATATGCAATATCCTAGGTATTCTGCACATGCATAGAAATAACTCTAGACTCCCTATTACAGTTCTGTATAATCTCCCAAAATCTTTAACATGTCTCAGCTCCTGTCCAACACTACTATTATGGTGATTTTTATTTACATATGATTGATATGCTATATCCTATTAGTTTCAGGTGCATGTCATGGTGATTGATTACAAACTACCAGACCTAATATAAATAAGTTGTGTGGATGTAATGTACAATATAGGGAATAGAGTCAAGTCTTTTGAACAACAATAATTCATTTTCCTTAATGCAAGAGAAGGGAATTGTCCTTGGTGGTTCACTTACTGTTAGTTAGAAACTCCTCTCTTTCTCTCTTCCTGTCCTTCCTCCAGCATTCCTTCCTCTTGTCTGCCTGCTTTCAACACAATTAATCATATGGTCCCTTGATGTCAAGCCCTGGGCTAGGTACTGGGCATTTGGTTAGGAGCAAAACCGTCCTGGTTCCTGCCTTCAGAAGTGTTCACTTAATTGGGAGCTGACTAACCCAGGACAAAAATTTATCTATTTTACATTTCTATATTTTTAAAGCAAGTACTGACTAAATGCTTATAAACACCACGCAGTATTCTAAGCACCTCACAATCCCTTCTACTAATGAGTTGACACTCAGGGAAGTAACTGGCCCTAAGTACGTGTCTAAGCTGGGGTTGCTGCCCAGGTCCTAGAAGTCTGAGTTCTATCGCTTAATTACAATGAGTTGTGGCCTCTCCAATTCTAGCTGTAAAATGGGGACCAGCAGGGACAATATTAATGATCTATTGGTTACCCTAAATCTATCAGTGATAACTATTCCATTTTTCTACATTTCCATTCTCTTGTTTCAATGATCACCATGTTGAAATGTAGAAGTGAGTTGTGAATCTTCTTTCTTCCTCCATGTGCATAGATACAAATCCCTCTCATAGAATGATAAATTTTATTTGAGATCTGTAACTTTATCACAGGGAGAAAATGTCTTACTAGAATTATAATAATGCAAATTATCATTCTCCACTGGCTTCCTACCTTCACTCCCACCTACTCCATTCCCTGTGTGGTGATCAGAGTGATTTCAAAGGGGATTCAGGCTGTGTTCTTGTCAGTATTACACTCTCCGACAACTTGCTATTGCCCCAAAGTATTTACCAACTCTTCACTGTGACCTACAATGGCCCTTCCAAGCCTGGCCTCCACCATCTTTTCCAAAGTCCCTCTCCTGGGATTCCTGCCCTCCAGCCATGGTATTCTTAAGTTCCCTCCACCTCAAATGCCCTTCCTTGAACTCTTCCAATGGTTGATGCTTGTCTATACTTTAGTCCTTTTATTCACCTCTTCCACAAACTCTTCCATAATGATTATATATAAAGTCCCTCTTTTCCAACCTCCCTCATGGACTCTTCCCTATCTGCCACAATGAAATTTTTTTTGACTTGTATTTTAGTCAGCACCACTTGCCTGGAATGTAAACTTAGTGAGGAACACATTCTCTCTTGCTCTCAAATATCTCTTTAGACCCAGACAGAGTTTGGCACAAAGGAAACATTAAGTAGCAGTGTCAAATGCATGAATAAATGATATTCTTTCACTGCTACTACATTCAGTAGATATGCTTTTAAAAACCTTTAAGATTTTGCAAAAATATAGTTTCATTTGGAATTCATTGATTTGGTACATCAAATGTAGTCAAGGGAGCTTCAAAAGGAATGGTTACTGGGGTCAGGAGTCACTAGTATCAGAGACTGGAAAACAACATCAGACCAGTCACTGAACTGAATAAGTATGCTTTTGCACTGTAATTACCCAAAAGCTATGAAAAGGAATATAGTGACCTTAGAAGCTTCTGTCTGTTGGTCAGCAAAAAACCATCTATGAGAGATAAAATTGGTGCTAAAATTTGTGACATGTCATTTATTGATACATGTAGTAAAATCTAAATTAAAATATATATGCTCAAGTCAAAGTATATTAACCTTGTAAAATAAAATGTTATTATTTATATACGTATTCAATTCAATACTTATATCTCTGAATTTTTCATTACTCTATATTAAAAGAAAAATAAAATTCTTTACAGGGCAAGCAATAATGAGAAACTCTTTCTAGTTTACCACTGCCAAAGAGAAGTATTGTTTTGTTTACTTTAATAATGTACCTTAAAAAAACAAAGTAGATTTTAGTAACAACATGCCAGTGATGTGAAATGTGAAGAAATGGTTGTTCCTGAATCATAACTGATGAAATCATTTTCTTAATTCAGTTTGGGGCTTGGGTCACTTCTGAGTCATTACAAGGGGACATTTGTGTACTGAGCCAAGGGTGGCTGCCACTCAATGTCTCTTATCACCCATTCCAGATGAGGCAGTGCTGCTGGTTGCAATCTGAGCACTGAATCCCAAACAATGCTCATTACTCATCCTATCAATCAAATATCAATCTGGGAAGTTTGTGACTTAGGCCAAAGGTGAAAAGATCTGATCAGCTCCTCCCCTCGGGCTCAGTTCTGATACCTGTGTGAAAAAAATAATAACTTAGAAAAGAAATTGTGAGGCCAAATATTGGGTTGGCCAAAAAGTTCATTTAGTTTTTTCGCTGCGATGGCTCTAGTAGTGATTAGTTGTCTTTAACTTCATTCAAAACAATTTTGTTAGATTGTATTGTGACGGTTATATCAGCATGCATTTAAAATAAACTTATCAAAATTGGTGAATTTTTGTACAATCATCTTAATATTGAAGATGAAAAAATACACAACATTTTCTCTATATTATGCTTTATTACTTCAAGAAAGGTAAAAATGCAACTGAAACACACATAAAAAAGGATTTGTGCAGTGTATGGAGAAGGTGCTGTGACTGGTCAAATGTGTCAAAAGTGGTTTGTGAAGTTTCTTGGTATTATTGACATTTTGGTCAAATAATTCTTTGCTATGGGACTGTCTTATGTATTGGAAGATGTTTATTTAGCAGCAACCCTGGCCTCTACTCACTAAAAGCCAATAATGGTAAATAGCTGACATACTCAAAATACCCAAATCAAGGAAGTTATTGGTAAAAATGAAAATTGTCTTTCATTTTATGGAAAAAACTACACAGACTTTTTGGCCAACCCAATACAATGCTTGCCACACACTGACCTGAGGCCTGTTTATTTTGGGAAGAGCCCTGTACATCAATCTGGCTGTGAGCAAGGTATTCATGTGTTCTCCTATCCAGGATACACAGCAAGGTTCATCTATCCCCTTTGAGTGGAGATTTTTCTGTTTGAATTGTCTGTCTTTTTCTAAGGCTCCTTGGCATCTTCTGAAAAGAAGAATGTCTTTAAAATCAATCATAAATGATTACTACTGTCCATGAAACTGAAAACCAAAAATCTGGTCCACTTGGGGACCCTTGAGGGTTCAAGCTGTGAATGGACAAAGGGATAAACTGTCAGTAGAACCTGGAGTTTAATGACAGATTAACTGGGGAAGCAGCCAGACAGATCTTCTCTGAGCAGGAACAGGACACTCTGGTCTCTGATAGTGTTATTTCCCATCCAACCCACTGTGGTCCCACCAGCTCTTATCTGTCCTTATGCATCAAGTCTAGATTAAAACTTTGTTAGCTCTGAAATGTGGGTTTGCTTTCCAGTTTTTCCATGTTGTTGGTGTTTGTAAATATTAAATAACAATAACTAGCTTCTCCAGTCTAAAGAGTGAGATATGAAAGCTTACCTCACCCTAAGAAAGAAGTTCTGACTCTTCACAAATTCGAATTCATTTTTACATATCATACAAGTACTTTTCATCATTTATATTCCATTATCAGTAAGATAGTCTGAAGAGACTAGTTACAGCTTCTCTTCAGCAATACTTTGTTTTAAGGTGAAAAAAGATTGGATTTTATTAAATAATTTGCTTTAGAGTTAAATATAAATTCCTTAAATTCTTTTGAATACACACAATATTTCACAACTTCCAGCCAAGATGGAGGCATAGGTAGACACACTGTGCTTCCTCACACAACCAAAAGAAGGACAACAATAAACTTAAAACAAAAAACATCAAGAACTTCCAGAAAATTGAACTGTATGGAAGTCCAACAACCAAGGAGTTAAAGAGGAAACATTCATCCAGATCGGTAGGAGGGGCAGAGATGAGCAACCAGGATGGAGAAGACTCTCGGTAAGGGGATGGCTGCCAGAGCAGGTGGTCCCACATTTCTGTGCAGATAAACTGGGAGGAACAACTGGGAAAAGAGACAGATCACACAACCCAGGGTCCCAGCGTGGGAAAATAAAGCCTCAAAACCTCTGACTGAATAAACCTGTGAGGGTTGTGGCATTGGGAGAAACTCCCAACCTCACAGGAGAGTTCATTAGAGAGACCTACAGGGTCCTAGAATGTACATAAAATCACCCACCAGGGAATCAGCACCAGAAGGGCCCAATTTGCTTGTGGATAGCCCCTGAAGTGACTGAAAGCCAGCAGAGAGTGGAGCAAGTGGCACTGTTCCCTCTCAGACCCCTCCCCCACTGACAGCATCACAACACATTGACTTGGGTTGCCCTTCTCTGGTGAACACCTAAGGCTCTGCCCCATACTGCATAACAGGCACACTGAGAAAAAAAAAGTGGCCCAAATGAAAGAACAGATTAAAGCTCCAGAAAAAATACAACTAAGTGATGAAGAGATAGCCAGCCTATCAGATGTACAGTTCAAAACACTGGTAAGCAGGAAGTTCACAGGATTGGTTGAGTATGGTCACAAAATAGAGAAAAAAAGAAGGCTATGAAAAGTGAAATAAAGGAAAATGTACAGGGAACCAACAGTGACAAGAAGGCAGTTGGGACTCAAATCACGGTTTGGAGCAGAAGGAAGAAATAAACATTCAACCAGAACAGAATGAAGAAACAAGAATTCAAAAAAGTGAGGAGAGGCTTAGAAATTTCCAGGACAACTTTAAACATTCCAACATCCAAATCATAGGGGTGCCAGAAGAAGAAGAACAAGAATAAGAAATTGAAAACTTATTTGAAAATATAATGAAGGAGAACTTCCCTATTCTGGAAAGGAAATAGACTTCCAGGAAGTCCAGGAAACTCAGAGAGCCCCAAAGAAGTTGGACCCAAGGAAGCACACATCAAGGCACATCATAATTAAATTACCCAAGATGAAAGATAAGGAAAGAATCTTAAAAGCAGCAAGAGAAAAGGACACTGTTACCTACAAAAGGAGTTCCCATTAGACTCTCAACTGATTTCTCAAAGGAAACCTTACAGGCGAGAAGGGGCTAGAAAGAGGTATTCAAAGTCATGAAAGGCCAGGACCTACATCCAAGATCACTCTATCCAGCAAAGCTATGATATAGAATGGAAGGGCAGATAAAGAACTTCCCAGATAAGGTCAAGTTAAAGGAATTCATCATCACCAAGCCTTTATTATATGAAATGTTAAAGGGACTTATCTAGGAAAAAAAAGATCAGAACTATGAACAATAAAATGACAACAAATTCACAACTATTAACAACCAAACCTATAAAAAAACAAAAACAAAGACAAACTGAGCAAACAACTAGAACAGGAAGAGAATCACAGAAATAGAGATCACATGGAGGGTTATCAGTAGGGGAGTGGGAGAAGTACAGAGGGGGAAAAGATACAGAGAATAAGTAGCATAAATGGTAGGTAGAAAATAGACAGGGGGAGGTTAAGAATAGTATAGGAAATGTGGAAGCCAATGAACTTACACGTACAACCCATGGACATGAACTAAAGGGGGGGGGGTATGTGGGTGGGAGGGGATATCCAGGGCGAAGGGGAATAAAGGGGGAAAATGGGACAACTGTAATAGCATAATCAACAAAATATATTTAAAAAAATAGATCAGATCTTACAAAATAATTTGCTTTAGTGTTGAATATAAACTCCTTAAGTTGTTTTGAATATACACAATACTTCAAATGTGTGAAGAAAAACACATTGTATTTCAGCTAATTCTGATATAAAACTGTGATTCCAAAAGCTTCAATTCTAGTTACACACTGAATTAGCTCCAGGAAAACATTTATGCTAGCATGTAAAAAAACACGTGTTCTAGATATCAATAATTATATTGATTTCACTCAACACTGTTAGTTCTACAGGGTTTCATATGATTAGCATGCATATTGTATTCTACCTTTCAAGACCACAGAGAAAGAATACTGTATCTATTTTGGGGGGAAATAGCGGGCATTTCAGAGATGATATATTAAAATTTTTATTATAAACATTCCTCCACTAAAACAAGGTAGAGACATCATGTACCAGAGCACATAAACCCATAGTGCAAAGCAACTCTTCACTCTTCAAATGGAATTCTTCTCCCAATTTTATGTTATCTACCATGAGGATGTATCATAATCATTTTAAAGACCAGAAAATTCACCATATTTTGTTCTTGTGTTCTTATTTACTGTGATAATTATCAACTAAGAAAATTTCTGGCTTGAGAAAATTCACCTCAAAATTTCATATTACTTTTCAGTGGTTTATTTTTTATTATTATTATTTTTTTTCTGGAAACCCTTCCCCGCATTGTTCCCTCCCCGTTCCCCTCTGGCCATTGTTAGATTGTTCTTAATTTCAATGTCTCTGATTGTATTTTGTTTGCTGATTTCTTTTGTTGATTATGTTCCAGTTAAAGGTGAGATCATGTGGTATTTCTCCCTCACCGCCTGGCTTATTTCACTTAGCATAATGCTCTCTAGTTCCATCCATGCTGTTGCAAAGGATAGGATCTCCTTCTTTCTCTCTGCTGCGTAGAATTCCATTGTGTAAATGTACCATAGTTTTTTGATCCACTCATTGACTGATGGGCACTTAGGTTGCTTCCAGCACTTGGCTATTGTAAATTGTGCTGCTATGAGCATTGGGGTGCATAGGTTCTTTTGGATTGGTGTTTCAGGGCTCTTAGGGTAAAATCCCAACAGTGGAATTGCTGGGTCAAAAGACAATTCCATTTTTAGTTTTCTGAGAAAATTTTCAGTGGTTTAAATACCAAAGACCAAACTATATGCCAGGAATTTCTGTTGACTGTCATTTATGAGAGAAATTAACATTATATCATGCTAAATAATTTTTTTCTGAAATCATTGCACATCAAAAGGATGTAAGGTTTCAAAAAAACAAAGTAACAAACAATATAATAGAACCATAACTAAACAGAAATTATGAGCTTTTTCTTCCCACAATGACAAGATAATCTTTATCACTTAAAGGCAAAATCAGAAGTGTCCAAGTAATTTTTTCTAAAGACAACAGATAATAATGAACCATATCTTGATCTTAGGTTATGAGGCAGGCTGAAACAGTGTTGATGAAATTTTTAAAACAGAGTGCGTGGTGGTTTAATTGACAGCATTTTTTTTTTTTCTTATTTGAACCTACATT
>VMDR010037603.1:0-10195 GCA_007922815.1 Macrotus californicus | reverse complement strand
TTGTAACTGCTGAGCCCAATTGTCTTGGTCACGTTTCTGTGTCATCACCTGTCAAATGCCAAACAATAAACAGCGCCAATCTCTTGGTCAGGTTAGTGAGTTATCCACTAATTTCTTCAATCAGGGCTGTGATTTGGCTTTGTATCAGTCAAACTAATGTATAGTATGTGAGTAAATGACAGAAACTTGAATTTTCTAAATCCAACTATAGCTAAAATATTACAGAAAAATTTGACATTAAAAATAAATAGGAACACTGTTTTAAATAAAAAATACCTGTAAATTCCAAATGTTGAAGACAAACCAATAAAATCCACTTGCTAGATACAATGTAGAACCTAACAATTTAGGAATTGATTTATAGTGATTTGTGGAAGTCTTCCCAATTTATTGTACGTACTGTATGCATAAGGTAAACATCATCTAAGATAATCACCAAAATATCCAGTGCTCCAGAGTTTTGTAGTGATCTCACCATAGTCAGTAATGAAGATCTGTAACCTTTTGTTGTAATCCCACAGTGTGAAGTGTTTGCATCGGGTATCCTTGGTGACAGTGTAACAATGAAAGAAACATTAAGAATTGTATTTTAGTTTCTGAAAGCAGGAAACAGAATAGATGAGGTGATTAGGGCATTTGAATGCATTGGCCAGCATAACCTGACATTCATTTGAAAGGTGGTAGATTGTAGTTCTAAGGAATTTATTGCAATGTTATTCTCTCTCTTGGAAAGTGTTGCTACGTGTGTAATATTTTTAGAGCTTTGAATTTCTTATTACAAGCAAAAAGTAACAAGAGGAAATGCTTCAATATCAGAATTGGCTATTGTTTGAATGAATTTGAACAATTAAGCAAAAATTCTCTAAATTGCCTAAGTAAGAGAGACCAGACCCCTCACACGGGGAAAACAATCCTCTGAAGTGGCATCCTAGTGGCTCTATGATGAAGTGGCATCATTTCAACAAAATGAAAATCAAAGAATTGCTCATGAGAGTCACTGAAATTTCAATGTTAATCAATCTACTATACAGAAAAGCAAAGTACTGTAGTAAGAAAATGGTAAGAACAGCCGTTTTCATGAACAGCATTTCAACCAGAATTTATTGATCATATGCAGAGAACTAAACTGGCAGTTATAAGAAATAAAGAGAAAAAAGAAAGAGCCCCTGTCCTTTTACGGTCTCTTGTTAGAATTTATTTTCAGAGGAAACCTGATCACACATTTGATAATGGAAAAATTATAAATATCTTGGACTTATTATGCAGACATTATAGATGTGATCAGGTGTGGTTGATCTGATTAAGATCTGAACATCTAAGAGAACAAAAAGTAGATTTTTCAAAGCAAAGAACATCTAGACATAACTTCATAGAAAACAAGTAACCTGAATCCTTATTCCTATTTGCTCCACACATTATACTCACAGATTGTGTTTTAGGGATATTACTAAATGACAAAGAAACACCAGGTCTGCAGCACCTTAAACATCTTAGCTTTCTTTCTACTTCTCTGTATGTTACAGGTGACATCTTCCTTCACAAACAAAAAGACTTTTCTAAAAATGTAAAATCTGAATTGAGATTTGAACTCCTTGTTCCCGCTCTCCCTTCCTCTCTGACTCCACAAGGCCTCCCTGAATCTCAGTGGTTTGGACTCGTCATTCACAGATGGTCAGGCCCCAAGTCCACACCAACGTGCATGCTCACTTCAGTCCTTCTTTCCTGATGTTAATTGTTTTCTTCCCAGAATCCCCTCTCTACGGCGAATCAGCGCCCAGCACTAGATCACACCTCCTCACCTCTCCTTGGGTACCACCCACTAAGGGTTATTGCTCTTTCAGCCTCTCCCCATTTACCAGACCCACTAACACTTAAATATGTTCAAACAACGACCATCTTTCGGTTATTCTCCTCATCCCCACTTTTTATTGCAGACACCACCCTAACAATTCTCCCTCGTGACAATTTTTTATTTCAGAAGACTGTTCTATAGTAGCCATCTGAGCCCACTCCAGAGGACGTAATTCATCCTGCCTGGGAGTGGAGGTTAAAAGTGTCTTCACGGATGAGGTCTTGAAGAATGAGTAAAAAGGCTGCAGGTGTGCACGGTAGGGAAGGGGGTTATGTGTGGATGGAACCCTTCACATCAGCGCAGAGAAGCACACGCAAACATAGCCTGCCCAAGAAAGCGGCTCCACACCTCTCTGGTATAAGATGAAGCTGCATGTGTGTGTGTGTATCAAAAGCAGGTTGAGTGATGATTGAAAAGGTAGATTATGGCCAAGTTGGAAAAGCTTTTTACATCAGATTTAGACTGGCCTCACTGACCTAGAAAGCACCAGTGGTTAGTACCACGGTTAGATTTGCATTTTAGAGTAACTGCTCACCATGCGTTGTCTCAAAGCAACTGAAATAGGACAATCTAGGCACAAATTCTGGCTGTGCCACTCTCTGCACGACCACACGTCTCAGTGCATTTAATGTTCGTGTCTCGGTTCTCATGTTAACAGAAACATTGCCTCAATTACTCAGAAAATAGAAAAAGCGTTTCAAGCCGTTTGCACATAGCTTTGCAATAGTAAGAAACAATAAATGTTAGCTATTTTTCCATTTCAATATTTATTCCAAATATATATTATGGAAGGAGAATCATGTGTTATTCTCTTGGATGTGAAGAAAGCTTGTCGAAGCATCACTTTTAATTTTCAGATGGGAGAAAAACAATAATTCTTTGTTTTAGTTTATGTTTTGGTCCAATTATTATCCAAACAAAAATGGCTGCCAAATTTAGAAAGTTTATTTAAAATGGTCTGCCAAGACATAGTCTACACAAAGGACATAAAATTCCATTTGGGAGAAGAGACAGGATGGTATAGTTGCTGACAGAAAGGAACATGTTCTCAAGGACAGCCAAGGAGAATATCTGAGCACCAGAAGAGAGAGTCATTCATCCCCTGAAATGGCTGAAACTGAGGTGTAATTAGAGACCCCAATAACTGCTCATGTGGAGAGTGTGCTCTTTCAAGGGCAACTGAAAACCATCATGTTTCTCAAGGGATATCTGTCTTATAATTGCGCAAAATGCCAAACGTAGAAGAAGATAGTTTGTATGGGAAAGAATAGGGCCTTCCAATATGTGTTCGAGCAAGGTTATACTATAGCTTGAACATGGTTTCGATGAAAAAGTGAATTGGAAGTTTATCCAGTACAATGTAAGATCATATTAGAATCAATTGCTATATAACACCCTAGATAGTGGAAATATGGTATAAAAACTCTTTGTGACAAAATCGCAAATGATTATAATTTCTGTTATCAGAATTGTACTGAATCACTAAAGCTCCAACATTAATGTCTGTACTATATCAAATAACATGTAACAATTGTTAAAGATTCCTGTGTGCAATTCAAGACAAGATATCTCATTAATATAGAAATTGAGTTCATCTATATAATAAAGTATTGCTTAGTCAATTAGAACAAATGTATAACTAATACATTGGATGAGGTCACTCTAATTAGCAGAGAGCAAGTAAATGTAACTTTCTTCTTTCACTCATTGTTTTTCCTGTGCTCCAAAGAAGGTTCCATCTGCACCCCTGACAGATCACCAGGCAATTTCACCACTGTCACGTATGAGCAAACAATTGTATTTTAGGTACCAACTCGTCTTTTCAGACCTAGTATGAAGCTTTAATATTATCCAACTCAGAGCTTCTCCCCTTCCCCAGCTCAGTTCTGCTTCAGCTGGGAGATCCGAACTGGGGAAGATCAGTGTATCAAGTATCATTAGGTTCAAATGTGCTTGAGCAAATCCCTAGGGCCTTAGAAGAGAGAGAAATTTCTTTCTTTTCTATGTATATTTATACCACGTAATCAACAGGGACTCAGCTCTTTCTCCTAGCTTGTTCATCATTCTCAGCATGTGACATTCACCTCAATTTCAGAATGTCTGAAACAACTCAGATCATCGAGTCCATATCACCCCTAGCATGAGGACAGAGATGGAGAAAGATCTGCTCCTTCTACTATGCCCACTTCTCAGGAGTCACAGACGACTAATACTTGCATCCTATTGGCCACCACTTGATCGCATAGCCTCTCTTAGCTGCAGAGAGACCAAGAAATATTGGGAGTAGACGGGAAGCCACGTACTTAGTTGAGAATTAAGTAATTTATCACTTAGAAAGGAGAAAATCGATTGGGGGAGCCAGCACCTTGGACACAGGGCACAAAGTTGGCTTCTTCAGCAGTTTTCACCATACTCCTCTCTACTTCTTCCCCACTCACTACACGGCCACTATTTCTTCTGTGCTATGTACAGTGAGTAAAGAAAAAGGGCAAGAGGCAGAAAATGCACAGTCGACTGACACAGTTGTATTCTGATGTTCTCAGCCTAATGAGGCAAATGCCTGCTGGCTTTTCCTCTTCAGGTTGCTTTTGTAGATTCCACAGTGAGCTCTATGATAAGATTCTCTGTGGATTCCACAGTGATCCCCACAGTAAGATTCTCTGGGGATTCCACAGTGATCCCCACAGTAAGATTCTCTGGGGATCCCAGAGTGATCCCCACAAAAACCTTCTCTGACTTCAGTGTGTTAGACTGTGAGTTCTTTCCTCCGGCTGGCTGTGAACAATCCTGCTTCATTTCTGAATTTATGGCAATTCACCCTTAGCAATCTCTATCAATCGGGACCATATTATTCTGGAGATGACCTGTAAATTCCTTTAGCACACTCATCATGGGCTCCTTTCTGTTTGGTCTCTGCCTTTCCCAGCTGCTCGAGTTAATAGGCCAGGTTTTCTGTGGATTTTTTTCTAGGTCACTTACTTGCTCACTGGCTTAAGATGACCTTGCGAAGTATTCCCCTACCATGTGGGAGGGCTGTGGGTGGGAAGTAATAAGAATTCTCTATTAATACCCCTCTCTAAAAAAGTTTTCTCACTCATTAACTTCTCCTGATCAATCTTCAAGGATCACCGCATATAACCTCAAGTTGGCCAACAGAAAGTGACCAGTTAGATTTGGGTCACTATTGAAGTAACTCAGTATAAATGGTCAAATACCTCTCTTTGAAATTAACTTCTTTAGTTTTAGTCCTTAAAGCCTCAACTAATACAAAAGTAATGGGACAACTCCCATTTTTTAAATTAACCTCTTTTTTGAGATATAACAAACCACACATAACAAAAGTATGTGACTAAGGGTTGACATATGCAAACATCATGAAACCATCACCACCGTCAAGTTCACAATCGTTCACACAAAATCCCAAAGTTCCTAAGCCTCCTTCCCTCATATTGCCAACCCAGGCGACTACTGACCTATTTTACCACTCCGGAGTCATTCACCTAGAACTTAACATAAATGAGATCATCCAGTATCTGCTACTTTTACTCTGGCTTTAACTTACCATAATGTATTTGTGACTTATCAATGTGTGCCACTTATTAATAGTTTGTTTCTTTTTATTGCTAAATAATAAACTTATTATATTTTGTTTGAACATTCCCCAATGGATGGACAAATAGAATGTTTCCAGTTCTGCACTAAATAAAAAAAGCTAGTATGAATATTTGTATATAAGCCTTTATATAGACATGTAGTCATTTCACTTAGGTAAATTCCTAGCAGTTGGATGGGTAGGTTATATGGTAGATATACAGGGTGGAGCAAAAGTAGATTTACAGTTGTGAGTGCAGAAAACACAGAGGTATTATTCTTGTATTATTATTTATTAATTATTGTATTACTTTCCTTAGGAACAACTGTAAACCTACTTTGGCCCCATCCTGTATTATTAAATTGTTAAGAAACTGCCAAGGTGTGTTCCGAGTGGTGTGCTATTGTGCACTTCCACCAGTGGTGTCTGGGGGCTGCAGTTCCTCCACATACTCGGCAAAACTTAGTATGATCAGTAGTTTTAACTTTAGCCATTCTAAAATTTAGTGTAGTGATATCTCAATGTGGTTTTGGTTTACATTTGCCTAACAACTAACAATGTTGAGCAATTATCCATGCACTTCTTTACCACCTACATTAGTTCCCCATTGCTTCTGTAGCTAGTAATAACACGTCTTTTTCACATTGCATCTCTCTGATGGTGACTCTTCTGCCTCCGTGACACATGTAAGGACCCTGTGATCATTTTGGGCACATCTTGATAACCCAGGCTAATCTTCCCATTTTAACTTCAAGTGACTGGCAGCCTTAATTCCACCTGCTACCTTAATTCTCATTTGCCATATAAGGTAACGTATTAATAGTTTCTGGGGATTAGGACATATATATCTTTAGAAGGCCATTATTTTGCTTCCCACATATTTCATATATCATCATTGATAGAGTATTAGTTAAAATAGTTGGCCCATTTTTATTAGATTATTTTTTTATTATTGAGTGTTAAGAGATTTTTGTACATTTGAATCTAAGTTCTCTATCAGATCAGCCTGTGACTTGTCCTTTTATCCTTTAATAAATGTCTTGTAAAGAAAAGTTTTGAGTTATGATGAAGTTTAGTTTATCCATTTGCTTTTTAATGGATGATTATTTTGTTGTGTCTAAAAATAGTTGTGTAACTCATGATCATTTTTTTTTTCATTTTCTTCTAAAAGATCTGTAGTTTTATGATTTACATTTAGTTTTATAAAGCATTTAAGTTGGTTTTATATATGGTGATTAAAGTTCATGTTTTTGCATATAGATATCCAACTGTTTTGACGGAAGTTACGAAAGGACTATCCTTTACTCACTAAATTGCCTTTGCTTCTCTGTCAAAATTCAATGTACGGTTCTAATTCTGTACTCTCCATTCTGTTCAATCAATCTACTTATCTATCCTTAGGCAAACACCACACCGTCTTCATTATGGTTGTTTTAGATGTCTTGAAATTAGGCAGTGTAAACTCTTAAAATTTCTTTTTCTTTGTCAAAGTTTGGCTGCCCTGGACACTCAATTTCCTCATGACTTTTAAAAGCAGCTTACCAATTTCTATAGAAGAGCTTTTCATAGGATTTTAATTGGAATAACACTGAATATACATACACCTATTTATGGGGAGAATATGAGAAAATTCACACCTTAACAATATCAAATGCTTGAATTTGGGTCTATTTCTCTATTATTTAGATCTTTAATTCCCCTCAATGATGTTTTGAACTTTTCAATGTACAGGTTTTATGCATCTTTGAGAGAATTTTCCCAAAACACTTTGCATTTTTATACCATTTTAAACCAGCATTCTTTCAACTTTCATTTTCTATTGGTCCATAAAATTTTGTCCCATGCTCATTAATGTGCTGTTCATTTCTTGCAGTCTTTGGGTCTGTTTTTTTAAATTTTTGGATAGTTTATATTACTATATCTGTAAGTTCAATAATCTTTTCTCCTGAAATATAAACTGTTATTAATTCTATTCAGTATATTTTTCACCTTAGACCTTGTTTCTTTTATTTCTGGAAATTTAATTTTGGACTTGTTTGTATCTTCCATGTTTCTCCATAATTTTTACCTTATTTTTGAATATACATAATATAACTACAGTAACTGTTTTCTTCTCCTCCACTATTAATTCTATCACCTATTCCATTCCATTTCTAGGTTGGTTTTGTATTGATTGATTTTTGTCTATATTATGGGTCATATTTTCCTGATTTCATAGATGCTTGCAAATTTTTTGTTGGATACCAGACATAAATTTTTACCTTGCTGAGTGCTAGATATGTTTATACTTAAATAGCCTTGAGAGTTTTGTTTTGTTTTGTTTTTTTGAGCTGCAGTTAATTTGCTCGGAACAGTTTGATTCTTTCACACATTTAAACTTTATTACATAGAGACTAGAACAGAATTTAGTCTAGGACTAGTATTAACATACTACTAAGGTAACACACTTCAGAGTATTATACCCAATAGCATGTAAGTTATATATTTCCTTCTATCTCATAGAAACTATTTCCAGACATGTGTAAGTCCTTGGTATCATTCCTTCCATCCATCAGTCCTATTGAGTGGTTTTCTTTCCAACCGTGACTAAGTTCCACACATGCATATGCCAATCAGCGCTCAGTTGAAGACATGAAGGGGACCCTTTGAGATTTCAAGTGTTCTCTCTCTGTAATACTGTATCACTCTATCTTCTTCAGAACTCTGCCTTGGCCTCACAGACTCTCAGTTCCTTCTTCTCAACTTAGAAAAATAGCTGGGCTTTTACTGGCTTATTCTCCATGTGATGTAGCCTGGAAACCCTTTCCATGTAGTAAGAAAATGTAGGATTCACCTCATTCTTACCCCATCTCTTAGCAACCACTGTCCATCACTGCCTGATGTCTAATGACATGAAACTATTATTTCATATATTTTGTCCAGTTTTTTAGTTGTTTCAAGCAGGATCATTATGAGTAGACATAAGATTCTCAAACCCTGGAGTATACGTGCCTTTTCCCAGTTATGTAATCAAACACTAATCTGTGTACTGTGGTGAAGGGATTTTTGCAGATGTAATTAAAATTCCAAATCAGTTAATGTTAAGAGAGACAGACTGTCTGGGTGATAATCATATAAATCTAAAATAAAAGCTTTTTCACCAGCTAGTTGCCCAAGAGGAATTCAGAGATATTTGAAGCATGAGAAGAATTCATGCCATTGCTGACTTTACAGATGGAGGTGACGTATCACAGAACATGTGGGTGGCCTTTAGGAGCTGAGAGCTGTTCCAAATCTGTAGCTAGTGAGAAAACAGGTACCTCAGTCCTACAGTGACAAAGAAATTATTTCTGCCTACAATATGTGAGCTTATAAGAGGACTCTGACACCCCCTACCCCCATGAGAACTGCAGCTATAGCCAATACTTTGATATCAGCCTGGTGAGACACTCAGTAGAGAATCCAGCTATGCTTTGCCCATACTTGTGACTTACAAACTGTGAGATAATAAATCTGTGCTGTTCTAAGTAACTAAGTTTATGGCTGGCTATTTTTGTGTAGCTATAGAAAACTAAAACAAAGGTAAGGCCCATCCCTCCTTATTTTATCTTTAGCAAAAGTAAATTTAACTCATTTAAAAATCTCATTGTGCATATATCTTCCTACAAATGTCTGTAAGAATTTTTTGGCATAAGAAAAGTTTCCTCTAAATATTACTTAGGGAAAACAGCTATTAGTATATCATATGCATTTTTTGTGTGACTGCTGTATACATTGTCACTAAGTAGGTGATTTAAATTCATTCTCTTACAATTCTGAAGGGTAGACTTCTGAAATCAAGGTGTCGGCAGGGCTGCAGTCACTGCAGGAGTTCTAGGGGAGAACTCTTCCTTGCCTCTTCCAATTTCTAGCAGGTGTCAACATCCTTTGGCTTCCTTGGCTTCTGGCCACAGAACTCTAACCTCTGCTTTTGCATCTTCACATCACCTTCTCTGTGTGTCTGTGTCTTCTTTTCTCATAAGAATGCTTGTCATTGGAGTTAGGACCACCCCGTCACCCAATGTTCCACAGTTACCTCATCAGCTAAAAATCCTGTACTTCATCTTCAAAGATTTTTTTTCCAAATGACGTAACATTTAAATGTCCCAGAAATTAGGACATGCATGTGTCTTTTTTATTGGGTGGGGGGTCACCCACTTCATTATGTGATAACATTATCAAAATAAATGTTCCCTCCTCAATTAATACCCAAATGAGCTTTTGTCTTAAAAGGCATGAAGTCAAGAGTTCTTTATTTTACCAAGCATATTAGAAAAAAAATTAGATATTGTAGCAATTGATGAAATCTGTAATTCCTGTTAGGACTTGATTCTAAGTTTGATGGTATATATAATACGATGCCATTTACAAAAACAAATGTTCCCATATTACTACATAAACACACAGAAGAAAATAGTATCTCTAGATGATGAGATAACAGAGCATTTTAATATATTCTTTGTACTCTACACCTTTTCTACCTTAAACATGAATGTTTTTAATATCCAGAAAAGCAATTGATGTTCTTTTCTTTGAAAAAAATTATATAGCTATGTGGAGGATTGACTGAAGGAAAAAATGGCATCGAAGGTAAAGGAATGGTTAGAAGAGGGTTTCAATTATTCAGTCCTGAGAGGAGCTGGAACTGAACTACAGCAGCAGTGGAAAGGCAGAGGACAGGATCCAAGAGATGAAAGTAACAGGCTCTAACAACCAACTGGAATTGAGCAATG
>VMDR010037602.1:0-10191 GCA_007922815.1 Macrotus californicus | reverse complement strand
TCTCTCTTCTCCTTTTAGGTCTCCTACATATGTATATTGGTTCCATTTATGGTATTCCATAAACCCAATGAGCTTTTTAAAATCTTTTTTATTATTTTTTTTTATTTTTGACTGATAATTCCAAATGACCTCTCTTTAAGTTCACTAATTCTTTTTTCTGCTTGATAGCAGCTACTGTTGGCACTATTGTATTTTTAAATTTCATTTATTATATTCCTCAGCTCCAGAATTTGATTATTTTATGACTTCTATCTATTTGTAAAATTTCTGCTTTTGATCGTGTATTATTTTCCTAGTTTTGTTGAGTTATTTATCTGTCTTCCTTGTATCTTGCTGAACTAACTTAAAAACCATTATTTTGAATTATTTTGTCAGTCAGTTTGTAGATCTCCATTTGGGGGCAGGTGTTACTACTTATTGGAAACTTTTTGTGATCATTTGGTGATGTCATATTTCCTTGTTTGTTTTTTTTCTCCATATTCCTTGAAGTCTCCCACTATTGTCCTTGCATTTGAAGGAGGAGTCACCTTCTCCAGTCCTTACTGACTGCCATCGGGAGAGAAAGTACTTCACTAGTCAGCCCATCTAGCAATTCTGTAGGTTTGTCAGATCTTTTCTATAGCTGAGATTGCTTGATTGTTCCGTTCCTCTTGTTTCTTTCGAAGGGGAAGTGTTAAGATTGTATGTCTTTTTTCCACTCTGCCAACCTAGGCTAATTATGACAGTTTCTCATTATTTTTCTCTAGGGCAGTGCTCTGAAATGTTCAAGGCTCTCCACTTTTTCCCAGTCCAGGAGAGCTGGACTGGCTGTCTGTTTGTGCTCACGCATGATCTGCCGAGGCTTGTGTGTGCCATCTACAGGAGGCATTTGGGGCACGAACTACAGGAGGACAGGGGCTCGGAGTGCTGGCCTTGTACATGGGCTACTTTGGATGAATTCTTAGGTGATGTGTCCTATGAGGTGTGTGGACAGGTATCTTGGAATCTGTTAGGCAGTTAGTAGAAACTGTGTTCTTTGTTGAGTTTACTGGGGCTGTTGTGAATCCCACCACTTTTTCTCTGGTCGTAGCTAACCCTAGTCTCTTCAGCTATGCTGACCATCTAAGTGTTCTGGGCAGGGCAATAAAGAAGTGGGCAGTGTCCCACATGGCTGGGGAAGCCGGGCACTCACTGTGTTCTCACTTGCCTCCATGGAGGAAATCACAGGCCAAAAAGTTTCTCTTGGCACTGAGTTGCTTTGAAAGAGGAATGGCACAGGTAGTATGAACCTTTTCTTATCCTCTCTAATCCATATATTCTTGAATTTTTTGCTCTAACAGGGTGCTGGACCTCTCCATTGTACTTTTGGGCTTCCACCAAATTACTTTCATGTGTGAATAGTTGTCAGAATCAATGTTTTTGTGTTGAGGGTGAATGCTGAAAACTCGTTCTTCTACCCTGCTCTATGTGCATTCTCTGATGTCATTTTCTGTGCTGGGGTCAACCCAAATCAGGGATATGCACAAATAGGAGCATCCAACTTCCAACTACTGAGTAAGACTGATAATAGTAATAAATTAAAAAGTGGTTGATTTCATTCTTAAATTCCCAAAAATCCATTGTTAGTAACAAAAACAATACATGTTAAAGATTTGTGCTAAGATTGAGCATTAACCAACCACAAAGTTAAAACTAATTTGAACTCTGCAGAGCCAGTTTGATTTAATATGGGAACAATCCGCTTTCATGTTAAAACTAATACATAGCCAATAATCCAAGAATTATCATTAACCCAAGAAATCGGAGCCCCTCCTTGTGTTTAGGCTGAAGTCACTATAAGGGTAAACCCAAAGTCAACAAGAACAGTTTTCTAGCGGTTGTGTACATAACGTTAAACTGAGACAGGATGCCTGGACACTAATTCCAGCTCTGCTTTGGATAAGTTTCCTCACCTAAGCAGATGGCCTAAACAGGCCATGATTTATTTCTAGGTAAAGTTAGTGGGTTAAAATAGGTTTAGACATTGAGAATATGACCATAGGACAAATGTAGTTCATCTATACCAGGTAGGAAATCATCTGATATTTTTAGCGCAACTTGGAAGTCTTATTTTGCTCCTATAGGTCACCTAACATGAGGGCCTGAATTTTTTAAGCCTTTAAGTCCTAAACCATTGCATCTGTAACATGAAAGAAAGGACAAAAAGCTATTAAAGCTTTTAAGATCAGATTGGAGAAATAAAGACTAATACATCCTAAATGCTTCCAATATGATGACATTAGTTGAAACATTTTACCATTGGCAATTTGGCTATTACATTATAGAAGTAGTGAAATATTTCATCAAGTGGAACAACAAAACAATCTCAGACAGATTTTTAAAATTGCTTTCCCTGCCATATATCATAAATTAAAAAAAAGTACAGGACATTTTCCTAATAACTTTAAGCTAAAGTTAGGAGGGTGATTCATTTGGGGCATTGACAAAGCATCTTACTTTTTAAGGTTTTAGAAAATTCAATTTCATGGATACTGTTCTGGCCCTTAAGATTCAGGTGTTTCTGAGGATCAAAGAAGCCAATGACTTAAAGAACAACTTGCTCCTTGGGCTTCCTTTTTGATGTTGCTTGTGTGGAATGCAGGCAAGGACTGGGATTACTTTTGAACCAGCTCGTACCAATTTCACAACCTCCTGCTCTGGCATGTATAACAAAGTGTTTTATTAGATGTAAAAGCTACTCAGCTAAGACTTATTCCTGAAATGTGTTTGGAGATGTCAAGTGCAAACTTAAAAAGATTTTAAACCCACTTAAAATTCTAAACTCAAAGAATGTTTGTCCAACTCTTGCTCTCCTTAGGGATGCAGCATTTAGGGATCCCTTGAGGAAAGGCCTCATTTCTTTTAAGTGCAGTTTGGAAAATATGTACTTAAAAAATTTATATTTGGAAGTGATTTGAAACTTCCCAAGAGTTGCAAAAATAAAAATAGCAGTAGCAAAATGAACATTCATATAAATTTTACCTATGTTCATCTATTGTTAGCATTTTATCTCATTTGCATGATGATTCATTCTCTTTCCCTCACTCCCTCATTCCCTTCCTCCCTCCCTCTCCTGTCTACTTCCCCCTGATAAGGGATTTTATTTTCCTGCTCAGGTTGACTGTATTTATTATTGTGGAAGTAATAAAAAGAGAGGGTAGGATATTTTTTAGTAAAACAAATGTGATCTTGCAAGGCAGTTGCTTCTGGTGCCATTGCAGAAATTCCAGGGAATGAGAGGCATCTTTTCTGTTACAAGGGGAAAAAACTTCTGTGCTGGGCCTGAGGACTCAAGAGAATCTAGGGCTTCAAGGCTCCAAATTTATATAATCAAATGCCCTTTGAAGGCCTCAAGTCTCATTCTTTTCCTATTAGCACCTTGTCTTTGGCATAAGAGACTGATCAGGATATAGAATTCATTGATAGCTTTATAAGTAAATGCTGCACCTCAACCTTGCAGCTGTAGGAGAGGAGGGTCCTTTTAAATGTTGTCATGGAGGCCTTCTTATTTTTAAAGTATAATTTCCCGAGTCTGACCCTTTATTTTTTAAAGCTTTTGAAGCTGTAAATAAAAGCCACCCCGATCACCATCTTTAGAATTACTGTTGCCCCTATTGACTTAAATGTTAACCTTTAAAACGATTTCAAGAGCTAAAGTCTTGCCTTCTACCTGCACCTAATTTCCATCTACCATTGCTACAATTCTTAGTGACATAATGCTCTAACATGCAGCTTTATGGGGAAATGAGTCGAAGCTGGTTTGAAACAGAAACAACCTTGGAAATCACACCATGCGAATAAAATTCTAAAACTAGAACACTCACCAGTAGCAGACTGTGTTGCTGGTGGTAAGTGGCATGAAATGTGGACCTCTATGCAGATAGGTTGTTTTTGAAAGTGACCCCAAGGGATAGAAGTGAGTATAGGAAAGGTTTAAAAGGGAAGAAAGAAAGACAGTCCAAAAATAATTATGCTTTAACCACAGTGGAAAACTAGGGATTCATCTTGCTAGGTACCTTGGAGGAACCAGATAGGAAGCATTTATTTATTGTCTTTGAGTTTCAGAAAAAGAAAATAATTGCCACTGGCTGCCATCCCCACTCGTTAAAAGTAGCCACATAGGGTTTAACTCCGTCAATGGCTGACAATTTCTTGGCCGTCGTCCTACAGGAAGCGGAAGAGAAGATCAGGAGGAGAAGTGAGCTTACTCCCTATAGCTGAGGTGAGCTGCCATTGACTGCAGTGCACACATGCAGGCACCGTGAACAGCAGAGTGAGCAGGAGGGCTGAAATAATGTCAGATGAGGCACACCGAGTCAGCTGGCCTTGTCACTTTAACAAGAGGAATGGTATTACTATTTAAAATAACATATACTAATACAGGAATATTTTACTAATTAAGTGAGGATCAGGTCCTGTATTAGTTCCCTATGGCTGCTCTAGCAAATGACCATAAATTCAGTGGCTTAAAACAATACAAATGTATTACTCTACGAATTTGGTGACCAGAAGTCCAAAATTAGATTCACTGGGCTGTATTCAGTATGTTAACACAGCTAATTCCAGTTCTTTCTAGAGTCTCTGGAGGAACATATACTTTTAGAGGTTGCCTATATTTTTACTTTATGTCCCTTTATTAGAATTCTCCAGAAAGAAAGAGACAGAGATTCATTTTAAGGAATTAGCTCATGCAATTGTGGAGGATGGCAAGTCCAAGATTACCAGAGGGCTGGAGTCCTAGGGAAGATTCCTATTATATGCTTGAGTCTGAAGGCAATCTAAGTGCAGAATTCGTTCTCACTTGGAGACTTCAGACATTTTTTTTTCCTCTCAAGGATTTCAACTATTTGGATAGGGCCTACCTAAATTATGGTGGGTGATCTGCTCTGCTCAAAGTCCACTGTTATCATTGTTCATGACATCCAAGGAATGCCTTCACAGCAATATCTAGACTAGTGTCTGACCGATTCTCTGGGCATTATAGCCTAGCCAAGCTGACATACAAAATTAATCACCACAGTCCCCAACACCTCATCTTCATAGTACATCACTCTAATCTCCACTTCTGTCATCACACGACCTTCCCTGTAGTTCTGATTCCCCCTGCATCCCTCTCCAAAGGACCCCAGTTATTATATCAGGTCCATACATATAATCCAGGATATTCTCCTGATCTCAAGATTTTTAACTATGTGACATCTGGAAATTTTCTATTGTCAAATGCAATACCATTCAGAGGTCTGGGGATTAGGGTGTGGAGCCCTTAGGGAGGCATTGTTCAGGATATCACTGCCTGTCTCACAGCCCCCTAAAATTCATGCACATTCCTTCATGCAAAATACATTCATCTATATCAGGTATAGTTGTGACTCTGGGTCTAATCAATTTATCCTGAGACAAAATTCTACTCCATTTGTGGACATGTGAAACTAGAAAACAAGTTATCTTCTCCCAAAATACAATGGTGGGACAGGCCTAGAACAAGGGTTACAGACTTTTCTGTTCCAAAAGGGAGAAAGTGAAAGGAAGGAATGATAAGTGATCCCAAGAAATTTTGAGAGCCAACCAAGTCAACACTATTAGATTTTACAGGCTGTAAATAATTCTCCATGGCTCTTGGCTTCACCCTCATAGTCATCTCTTTCTTGTAATAGACTTCATTGTTTTAGGACAGTTTTAGATTCACAGCAAAATTGAGGGAAAAGTACAGAGAGTGCTTATATATTCCCTCCCCCATCCGCATGCACAGCCTTGCCATATTAATTAAAGCCAATGAACCTGCACTGACACATTATTATCATCTAATGTCCATAGTTTCCACTAGAGTTCACTACTGGTGTATGTTCTCTGGGTTCTGGCAAGTGTTTAATGACATGCATCCACTGTTAAAGCTGACACAGAGCAGTTGCACAGCCCTAAAAATCCTTCACGCTCCACCTGTTTGCTTCTCTTCCTCCTGATCCCTGGCAGCCACTGACCTTTCTTCATTCTCTTCATAGTTTTACCTTTTCCAGAATGTCATATAGTTGGAATTATATAGTATGTAATATTTTCAGTTTATTTTCTTTGATTTAGTGATATGCATTTAAAGTTCCTCCATATCTTTTCATGGTCTGAGAGCTCTTTGTTAATGCTGAGTGATAGTCCATTGTCTGGATGTACCACAGTTTATTTATTCATTCACCTACTGGAGGGCACCTTAGCTACTTCCAAGTTTTTGCAATTATGAATAAATCCACTATGCATCTTTGTATGTAGGTTTTTGTATGGCCATCAGTTTGCAACTAATTCGGGTAAATACCAAGGAACAGAGATTGTATGGTGAGAGTATGTTTAGTTTTGTAAGAGATTCCAACGCAGGATTTCTGGGTTTTGGTCCAGCATGTAAGGACCTTGGAAATTGCCACTCCATCTTAACAAGTAGAAATCTGAGTAGAATAAAAGTCAACAACTCTTCTTGAATCCATAAGAGAGGGGAGGACACAAGGCAGATGGAAATTTTAAGAAAGCAACAAAAAGAAATTTCAAAGATCAAAAACACTCTTTATTAAGAACTAAAGCCAATATTTGATGGGCTCAATAGTAGACTGGGCATGGCTGAGGAAAGAATCTCTGAATAAAGAATATTTCAGTAGAATCTTCAAAAGCATACTATTATTTTATTATCTATTTGATTTCTATGGAATCTGTAGTGATGCCCCTCTTTTTTCTGATATTAGTAACTTATTCCTATTTTTTTCTTGTTTAGCCTGACTATAGGTTTACTGATTTTATTGACCTTTTCGAAAAGGTACTTTTGATTTAATTGACTTTCTCTCTCAATTAAGCATTTTATAGGATTTTACTTTCTTTTCTTAACATAACTATATTTCTTTGTTTACTTATTTTAGTGAGGCGGGCCTTGTTAAAAACAAAATCTTTGGCTTATCTAGAAATGGTTACTTTCCTCTGCCCCCTGCTGGAAGTAATAGGGCATTTTTCTCTGATCCTCACTGGAAATCTGGTAGAGGTCCTGGAGCTAAAACTTACAAAAGTGGCGGGTTCCCTATAACCAGACTCTCCTGTGGTTTTTAACTCTCAGAATTGTCCACTTTGAGCCTCCAGAAATTCAGTAAGAGTTTAGAATTTTTCTAACCTGTGACTGTTTCTTATAGAGGTTTCTGCCCACTAGATGGGATTCTCTGTTATCTACCTGTCTGTCACTCCAATTTTTGGCACAGTTGTTGGCCCTGAGCTGTCAGGTCTAAGAAGAGTTGTTGATTTTTTTTAGTTTGTCCAAGTTTTTACTTGTTGTTAGCATAGAATGACAACTTGAATTCTTACATGCCAAGCTGGAAACTGGGAGTGCAACCTCCCTTTTTCTTGAAGGGTAGCATATTTGAAACTATTTTTATTATTCTATTCCTTCTTTGTAGAATTTTGGGAATCAGACCATCTTTTTTTGACCACTCTCTGTCCCATTTAGGCAAGCTTGCAATGTTTCCCTGGGTAGAGCATTTTAAAAAGCCTTGTGATCCCTGTTTATTTCATGTATATTCACTCTCTTAGGAGGCTTCCCTACAGGTATTTCCTAGATAAACTGTCTCTATTTTTTACTTCCCCTGATATGGCTGAGAGATTTCATGAGTTACATTCCTAATCTATCCCAACAGACCTCCGTGTGTCTAAATACTTTGTGAACTTTGTTCCTTTTGAGTCACTAAAAAACTTTGTTCAACTACACGTTGCTTTCATCTCCTGAGTGCACTTCCCCAACAGTGAATCTCTTAATTTTAGCATCTTTTGAAATTAGGATAGGCTGAGGATCCCCCAAATTATTAACTCCTGGTTTCTTTTGGCCTAATAGTTATTCCTACAATTTACATCTTTCCTATCACATTTAACTATAAGCAGCAAGAACAAACTAATCTATACCTTTAACACTTACTTGAACATCTCAACTGAATATCCAAGTTTATAGCTTACAAGTTCTGCTCTTCACACAATTGTAAAATGCAATTCAGTAAAGTGTTTGCCTCTATATAAAAATGATCTCCTTTCCTCCCATTTTTAATCACATATTCCTCATTTGCTTCTCAGTCCTCACCTTAGGCACCTTTAAAGTCCATAATCTTATCAACAGGATGTTTATAATGTTTCAGATATTTTCTAAGATGATATTGGCTTCCTCTGCCATGTTATTCAAAATTCTTCAACTTTCTCATTACCCAAATTAAAAGCAACCTCTACATAGTTAGGGATTTGTTGCAGCCACACTCTACTTCCACAATCTACATCGGTTTGATCCGCAAAATAATGGACCCAAATCTACATTAGTTTCCAGTGGCTGCTGTAGCAAAGTATGACAAACTTGGTGACTTAAAACAAAGCAAATGCGTTCTCTAAGAGTTCTGCAGGCTGGAAGTCCAGTATCATTCAACTCGCTGACACCAAGTCACGGTGTTAACACGGCTGTTTCTCTGTGGAGTCACTGGAGGAGAACGCGTCCACTTGGACTTCTCGGCTTTTGAATGCCATCTGTTCTCCTGGGCTTGGGTGCCTTCCTCCATCATTAGAACACATCACTCCACTCTCTGCTTTCATCATCCCAGTCTTTTCTTGAGCTCTGACTCCTCCTACACCTTTCCTATAAGGCCCCTCGTGACTTATCAGGCCCATGTGAAGAATTGAGAATCTCACAATAACCCTACCTCAAAATCCTTAACTTCCTAACATATGCAAAGTCTCTTTTTGCCATATGAGTGGCAGCCAGAGGTTCTGAGAATCAGGATGTAAATGTCCTGGAGAAGGAACGTTGTTCAGCCAATCACAGGTTCCAAGTCCCCACAGGTTCTCTATAGAGTAACAAAAGGCAGGAGAAGCTTCTACTCTTCAACAGAAAAGAAGGTAAATATTCTTTTATGTCTCTTCCCTATTTAGGTGTCATTAATCTGGAACAGGTACATAGGATAAGAGGTGAGTAGTTATAGGCTAAATAAAATAATTCTAGAAGAATAGGACAAATAAGAATAGGAAAGTGGGTTGGGGATAGATTGTAGAACACCCTGAGTATTGAACTAAGGAGCAGGAGCTTTGCTTATAAGACTATGGGAGATGTGGAGATTTTCAGAAGGAAAGCTAATATTTACAGAGTTTTGTAGTTTTACGTAGAAGCCACTGTATGCTAAAACTAAAGATCTCCAGTGTTACCTTGTGAGTGAAACCAGCTTTCAAAAGGCTAAAAAGCCACCCTTACCATCCTAACTTATTGAGAGCAAGGCAGTTTTTATTAAGGCAGTTATTTGTTTAGGGGTTTTATTTTCAAGTGAAATGGAAAGTATTTACTATCCTGCGCAGTGCTGCCATAGATAAAAACGCTTTCTGTGAAGGTGTTTCTCTTTCAGATAAAAGAAGAACTTTTCCACTAATATTTCAGATTTAAGCTTTACTGAACTATATACTTGACAAAAAACTTGTGAGTGTACATGATGGTGATTTGATACACATATGCATTGTGAAAGTATCTCCTGCTATCTAGTTAAATAACGAACTCACCACAACACATATTTACGTATTGGTGAGAACATTAAAGTTTTAGTTAGCAAATTCCAAGGAAACAATCCAGTGTTACCAACGGTAGTCATCCTGTTTTGCATTAGATTCTCAGATCTTATCTTGCAGTTGAGAGTTTGTACCCTTTTATCAACTTCTCCCTATTTCTCCTAGTGACCACTTTTCTACTTTATGTTTCTATTAATTAATTTTTATTCCTTGTAGCTTCCACATATGTGACACGATATAGTGTTTTCCTTTTTTTGCCTGGCTTATATAACTTAGCATAATGACCTCAAGGTCTATCTGTGTTGTCTTAAATGGCAGGATATCCTTCTTTCTTAGCACCAAATAACAATCCATTGTATAGTAAATGCATGTTGTTAATATGTAATATTTATATTTATCACATCTTCTTTATCCATATGTCCATTGATGGACAATTAGGTTCCATATTTTAGCTATTGCAAGTAATGCTTCAATATTATATTTTTATTTCTATTAGATATATACAAAGAAGTGTGATTTCTGCATCATATGTATTTCTATTTTTAATTTTTCAGGAACTTCCATGTTGTTCCTGATAGTACACCGCAATGCACAAGGTTTCCCTTTTCCCCACAGCCTCCCAACATTTGCTAT
>VMDR010037601.1:0-10189 GCA_007922815.1 Macrotus californicus | reverse complement strand
AGCATTTGGATTTTTTTAAAACAAGTAAATTTCTTATTGATGGCAACTAAATGGTGTTTGTAGCATTTTTATCATACAGTAGATTCCATCCATTCACTATACTTTTCTAACTGAGTTGTCCTACATGCAAGTATGTTTTTAATGTTGTCTGTCTTCTGTGCTGTTCCTGTAAGTTTGCTATTAAAATACATTAAACTATTAAAAAAAAATTATAGTACCTTTTAACAACGGAATACTGAAAGAACAAGTAAACTCTTTATTATACACTGATATGAAAAGATCAAGATATATTATAAAGTAAAGAAGGCAAAGTACAGAAAGAAGCATGTATAATATGCTGCCATTTGGGTTAAACAGAAGGTGGAAAAACAGTCATTTTTATTTGCTTATATATATATAATGTGTGTGTGTGTGTATAAAATATTCTTGAAAAGACATACAAGAAACTGCTTACTATGGTTGCCTGGGGGGAGGAGTAGTGGGTAGCTGGAAGTAGGGCTGGTAAAATTTTTACTGTATAACTTTTTCTATTTTTAAAATTTCTGAATGATGAATATATTTCAAATCATAGTATTTTAGAGTATCATAAACAAAGTAAACAAAATAAAGCAATAACATAACTGAAAATAAATTACAGTGAACAAGATCTGGGCCAGAAATATAGAGATGAACATGCAAACTGGTATTTAATAAGGGCTTGCAAGGGTGGACTGCAGTTGATTCCCAGTAGAATGAAAGAGCAGATTATTGAACATGCGGTTATAAGTACTTAGAGAGAAATGATTGCTACTGAGGTTTCACTAAGAAAAGGACATGAAAAATTAGCCTCATTTTCATTCTCTGATAAGGATATCAAGAGTGACATATTGGAAAATGCCACAGAGAATTATCTTGATTACTTTAAGGCATCTGACAAAATCTTATAATACCTTGTATTTGAGATAGAAAAATGTGGGCTTCAGATGTGAACACCCAGCCCAGGCTGCTAATTCATGAACCAGAATAGACATAGAGGAAGTCCACAGTAACATACCACCAGGCTTGATGCAATGTCCTAACTGATCCCCATTTTGCTAGCAATCCAAAGAAAGACAGAGAGAGCGTGTTTAGTAGTAGTAGACAAGTAGTAGACATCAAGTTAGTAGACAGTGTAAGATTGCGAGGAAAAAAATGACTCAAAAGTTCAAACAGATGTTGAGACAAGAACTAGGAATTGCAATTGACACTATTAAGATAAATTGCTTTGGTTTTTTTAAAAGATTCAAATTGCACAAGTAACTAACTACAGGATGGTAGTACCCTGGTTTATTAATTATCAAAGAATTTCAGGTTACTGCAAACTCAGTAATAGCTTCAGAAAAAAACTGCTGAAACCTTAGGCTGATCTAACACAGTCTAAAGCACCACTGCACTATGCATTGGGCAGCTCTCACCTAGAGCTTTTTTTACTGTGTTCTGGACCCCCAAAACTAAAAGGGAAGATGAGCAGAATTTGTCCAGGACTTGGACACCAGATCAGTGAAAGTCTGGCCTGAAAAGAAAGATTTAAAGGGAAATTGCAGTTTATCTTCAAATAGCTTGGAGGTCTGTCACCAAAAAGAGTCATCATTAGCCCTGGCTGGTGACCCAGTTGGTTGGTGGTCATCCTGTAAACCAAAGGTTGTGAGTTCAATCCCCAGTAGGGGCACATAGAGGAGGCAACCAATTGATGTTTCTCTCTCATGTTGATTTCTTTTTTTTAATTGTATTTTTATCGTTTATACAGTTATCTTCACTTTTACCCTCTTTGCCCACCTCTACCCAGCACCCCCTCTGCTGTCTGTGTCCATGGGTCATGCATATATGTTCTTTGGCTATTCCCCTCACCTTCTCTCATTCCATACCATGCTCCCCTCCGACAATTGTCAGTATGCCCCATGTACCTATGCTTCTGTTTCTATTTTGTTCGTTAGACTTCATATGTAAGTGAGATCATATGGTATTTGTCTTTCACTGACTGGCTTATTTCACTTAGCATAATTCCGGGTCTATCCATGCTGCTGCAAAAGGTAAGAGTTCCTTTTTTATTGCTGCATAGTATTCCATTGTGTAAATGCACCACAGCTTTTTTATCCACTGATGGGCACTTAGGCTATTTCCAGATCTTGACTGTTATAAATAATGCTCCTATACACATAGGGGTACATGTATTCTTTTTTAAAAAAATATTTTATTTATTTACTTTTAGACAGAGGGGAAGGGAGGAAGAGAGGGAGAGAAACATCAGTGTGTAGTTGCCTCTCACGGGCTCCCTACTGGGGACCTGGCCCAGGCATGGGCCCTGACTGGGACTAGAACCAGTGACCCTTGGGTTCACAGGCCGGTGCTCAATCCACTGAGCCACACCAGTCAAGGCCACATATATTCTTTTGCCCCGGCTGGTGTGGCTCAGTGGACTGAGTGCCAGCCTGTGAATCAAGGGGTCACCGGTTCGATTCCCGGTCGGAGCACATGCCTGGGTTGCAGGCCGGGTCCCTAGTAGGGGATGCTCGAGAGGCAACCACACATTGATGTTTCTCTCCCTCTCTTTCTCCCTTCCTTCCCCTCTGTCTAAGAATAAATAAATAAAATCTTTAAAACAAAAAACAAAAGTCCACATATATTCTTTTGTATTGGTGTTTTGGAATTCTTAGGATATATTCCCAGAAGTGGACTTGCTGGGCCAAAAGGAGTTACATTTTTAATCTTTTGAGGAAACTCCATACTGCTTTCCACAGTGGCTGCACCAATCTGCATTCCCACCAACAGTGCACTAGGGTTCCCGTTCCTTGCCAGGACTTACTTGTTGATTTATTGATGGCAGCCATTCTGACAGGTGTGATCTCACATCAATTTTTCTCCCCCCGCCCTTTCTCTCCCTTTAAAATCAATAAAAACATATCCTTGGGTGGAGATTTAAAAAAAAATTTTTTTTAAAGAGGCATCATTAGACTTATCCTATGGAGATTCAAAGGTAGAACTAGGACCAACAGGAGGAACTGACAACTTGGTACAAGAATAGTGACTTAATACAAGAAAGAAGATCTTAGCCAGGGATTTAGCAGTGATGGATTAGGCATTTTCATCACAGTGTGACTTATCATCAGAAATACTCAAGCAGATGAATGGAAGAAGATATGTGCCCATGATTGTTGATACAATAAGGTGTTAATTTCCAACAGTTATAAAGAACTCATACAATTCAACACCAAAAAAAAGCAAACAATCCAATTAAAAAATGGCGAGAGGACCTGAATCCACTTCTTTAAAGATGACATACAGATGGCCCATAGACATATGAAAAGATGTTCAACATAACTAATCACCAGAGAAATGCAATTTGAAACCACACTGAAATTATCACCTCATACCCATCAGAATGGCTATCAGCAATAAATCAACAAACGAGTGTTGGCAAGGATGTGGAGAAAAGGGAACCCCAGTGCACTGTTAGTGCAAATGCAGATTGGTGCAGCTACTATGAAAAACACTATGGAGTTCCTCAAAAAACTGAAAATGGAACTGCCTTATGACCCAGAGTTTCCACTTCTGAGTATACATCCCAAAGAACACAAAACATTAATTTGAAAGAATATGTGCACCCCTATGCTCATTGCAGCATTACTTACAAGAGCCAAGATATGAAAGTGATCCAAGTGCCCATCAACAGATGAGTAGATAAAGAAGCCGTGATACATACAAACAATGGAATATTACTCAGCCATAAAAAAGATTGAAACCTTAACATTTGTGACAGCATGGATGGACCTAAAGGGTATTATGTTAAGTGAAATAAGTCAGGTACCATTATGATTTCACTTACATGTGGAATCTAAAGAGCAAAATAAGTGAACAAACAAAATAGAAACAGAATCACAGATACAGAGGACAGACTGATGGTTGCCCAAGGGGTGGGGAATCGGGGGGCTGGCTGAAAAAGGTGAAGGGACTGAGAAGTAAAAATTGGTAGTTACAAAATAGTCACTTGGATGTAAAGTACAACATAGGAAAAACAGTCAATAATATTGTAATAACTCTGTACAGTGCCAGGTGAGTATTTGAAATACCAGGGGACCACTTTGTAAAGTATATGATTATCTAACCACTATGCTGTACACCTGAAACTAATACAAAGTAATATTAAGTGTAAAAAAAGAAAAGAAATATTCAAGTAGAGGCTGAACTGCTACTTCTCAGGAATGTGTGCGAGTCCTTCGTTGCACAGGAAGTGCAATGAGATGTCTGAAATGTCGTGGTTCCCACTAAACAACTAGGACATGGCACTGCGAACCTCCCTGGAGGCTGGGGAAACGAGACTGTCAGACAGACGTATTTGTAAACATATGTGTAAGCACATACACGTATCGATCATGATCTTCCACTCCACTCCATTCGGATCTGGATTAATACATGAGTTTAACATCACTGTAGTCTTTCCTCAAGGGTCACAAGGTCAGCTCTCAGTTCCTACACTCCCTTCTCTTTCTCTCAGTTCCACCTAACCTTTTAGGCTTTGAACAATGAACTACTCGTCAGTAAACTTCTCAGGGCACAGACATCTTCATTTCTGTGTCCACCTTAGCATTGTTTGCTGCTCTACACATGTTTGGTGAATTGCTTAACTGAGAGTCACAGAAATGGCATGTGGTAATCAGCTCCTCAATGAGATGATGAAAAGTCTAGTGTACATGGGTTTCTGAGTTCTGGCTCACCAGTAAGAGATACCCCTTCCACCAGTACCCCATGTTCTACCTTGGCTTACCATTACTGATTTCTGGGAGGTCAAATTTAGTGAAGTCCCACCACTGGAGCCGGTAGGTAGTATTGGCAATATTACTGGCCACAGCAGACTGTCCATCACCAATCACTGCCCCTGGTGGGGGAGAAGACAAAGAGAGCACATTACAGTATTTATCTACTTGTCTCCACTGAGAACGTAAGTCAACACAGTACTGGGATCAGGAGAAGAGAAGGAAGAAGAACCATACTAAGGTTGAAGAAGGCTGGCGAGTCCCACCTGTCAAGTCCCTATCTCAAAGAGAAACCAGACATGTTTGTAAAGAACAATTCTACGTGGAAATATGGTCCCATTCATCAGCCCCTCCCATTATTAGTGTTTACTTGTGCCAAAAATGTGGCAGATACTGTTACATCTTGTCTAGTAAGCTCACAATCTAAAAGACAGATGAATTTTCATAAAAATGTGAGAAACAAAAAGTGAAAAAAAAGTAAGAGGACACCATTAACACAGAAAAGCATTTTAGTCCCGGGATGTCTTTGTAGTAAGCAGCACTCTTTGGGAGAGAAAGCATCTCCTCCTTAATATTTGACCTCCCTAATAAAACATCTCAAAAGGAGGTTTCCTCCAGGGAAGAGGCAGTCACCATACACCTGACTGGATAGAAAGAAACACTAAAAAACAAATGAGGTAATATTTGCTCATTTCTTTTGTATCCCTGTCATGTAACAGCAGAAATTTATAAGCCTAGTTTTTCAGCATCAAAATATTTTTATTAAGACAATACTTTAAAATCCCACCCCCACCTCACCCCATGAGAATGTCCTTGAATCCAGATTTACTTGTAACATCTCACGGTTTAACTTTCCCTGAGATATATACTTCTGCATGACATGTTTCCCTTGGTTACCAATTAAATAAAAAATGGATTTTTTTTACAACAGCATGACACTTTAATTTGCAGTTGTGTTTCACTTACATGAACGTGTCATTTCCTCCTCCTCCTTCCGAGGTGCGTTTCATACGCAACCACCCTCCTAATCAGACAGAGCCAAGCCCTCCTGGGAGAACACCCTTGTGTGCTCGGCAACCTACATGCTATTCTCCGCTGCAAATCAATTCCTGCTTGGAGAAACTAAACTTGTTAGAGCTTACTAGCTAGGGACAGTGGACAATTTTATACCTACATTCTTCAGTACCATTGTATTCCTCTTCTGCATATCACCGCAAAAGGGTCTTGTCATCTGTTTCTTCTTCTTTTTTAAACTTTTAGAGAACTACATTTATTGCTCTGCTACCCCTGGTGTTTTCCAATTCTTTCCTCAAATGGTCAAGAGCTTGTTCAGAGAGAAAACGTTTTCTATACAAGTCATGAAATACGAGAAAAGTACTCTTCCCTAGCTGCCGAAGGCCACAGCATGAGAAGACTTTTCAACATTAGTTTACTGATAGCGTTCTCGTCCCAGTTTCAATTTGTAAAGAAAGGTACAAATACTGTAACAGCTCATTTCCAAGATGGTGATACTTCTAGGTTATGTGTTCTCAACATGGGCATTATCGCCCTCATGGGGATGAAAACTAGCTCATAGGGGAAAAAAATCTTGGTACAATTGCTAGTTCCCTTCCTAAGTACTGTGGTATATAAACAGATAGACAGCATATCTGTGATATTAAAATTTCATGGACATAGAGAAGATTGGAAAAAATACATCTAAAAAGGCTCCTCAGGAGGATAATGATGAAAGAGAGGTTGAGAAATACTGTTCTAGGGAAACGATACCTCCAAAACAACATACTCTTTAAAATCTTACAGATTCGAAAACATAGACCCACATGGTCATGATTTCCCTAAAGCCTGAGGAAGACAGTATTTGGGGGTGCTGTAAATGAGTCCACTGACCTCAAACCCCTATCGAGGGTCCTAGGGCACATCCCTCAAATGAGATAAATACATGCATGCCCTTCCTTTTAACCTTTACAGAAAATTCAATAATAATTACATCTGATTGGAAACTTTTGCTAAACTTCTGGGTCACAAGGAAGTTAAGATTCCTATAGACTTTCTTAATAGGAACTTTCTTGATTTTTATAGGTCTCCTTGATAAAGAAAACCATTTTTTAATTCTAAGGTCTTCCCAAGGACTATACCTTCACCTTAGTGGCCAGAGGCCTACTAAATGGTTGGGTTTTTAAAAGGGTGATTCTATTCTTTTCTTGCTGATGCTCTCAGCACTCTGGCACTACTGGCAGAAACAGGCTTGGTTGGCCTGCAATTCCCAGGACAGAATTATTCAGTTTCACTCTCACCCAAGCTCAATTCCACTGAGCTTTTGAACTGTTCCCCTGGCTTGCTTATCGGATGGCTGACATCTCCCTTTGACCACTAGTCTCTCAAATTACTTTAGTTCCTTATCATTTATTTCCTTCCACTTCTCATAGGAAAGCACATAACCCAAAATGGAAGAAGGTAAGTTGATTTTCTCAGTATATGATGAATAAAATGCAAGTTGCTAAAAGAAGGTAGGAAATAAATTGAAGAAACAAACCCCATATTCTAGAAGCTTAAAATATGGGAGAGAAGATGAGAGCTACGAACCGAAAAACAGTTAAGGAAAATACCAGATGCTTTACGAATTGTGGACCTGCAAGTGGGAACACAAATGATTAAGACTCCAATTCGCAGCTCCAGAAGCGTCCTGTGCATGCCTCAAGAAACGTCTCCTGGAGAACATCTGTGCAATAAAATAAATGTGTGTGGAAGAGACTGGGAGGTGTTTTCTGCCAATAGTGCCAGAGTGCTGAGAAGCAAAGAAGCCTGGCACCAGAGAGAATCAGGTTTCAGTGCCATATAAACATAGATTAAGGAGCTAAAGATGCCAGCAACAGATTACAGCATTGTCACCAGGTTCTCTTCTGTAAGAACTACAGGCCAACCAAGCCTGTCTTTCAGAATATCAGAAAGAAAAAGCATCACCCTATTAAAAAACCCAACCATTTAGTAGGCCTCTGGACACTAAGATGAAGGTACAGGAAATGTGCCAGAATGAATTAATGGACTAAGCTACAAAGTATTTATACAGGAGGCACTTAGCCTCAGAAACCAAATCCCGAGACTGCTGAGGGATTTCTGAGGTTTTCTCAGTAACAAGGTTACTGAAAACCACAAAGTTTTCTCAGTAACAACAGAACTGAATAAGCCTCAGGTTTCTCAGCCTCCGCTGTTCATATTTTGGGTCAGATGATTCTTTATTTTAGGGGAGTGTGGTGGGTCTTGTGCACTGTAGGATATTTAGCAGCATGCCTGGCTAATAATAATGATAATGATAATAATAGTAATAATAATAATAATAATACCACTTACAACTTATAGAGCTGTTGGGAGAACTTAGAAACAATAAATGTAATATGATGGTAAATAGTAAGTGTCTAATAAATGACCACTTTTAAAATTAATTTTGATCATTTATTATGATCTCTGTATGCTTTTCCTTTATGGATACAGAATCAGTAACTCACAGAGGTCCTTTTGTAAGAGACTGGCCCAAATAATGTGCCAGCATCAAGAGAGAAAAGTACTTAATTTTAGAATTAAGGTCAAATGCCTAAGCCCTGCACTCTTTACAAAGTATGCTGTCAGACTTTGTAAAGAGTCCGCAAGGGAATTAAAATAGAAATCAGTAATAAAAAGATAACTGGAAAATCCTTAAATACTCGGAAATTAAGCAACACTTTAAGTAACACATGGCTCAAAGAAGATATCTCTAGAGAAGTTTTAAAGATTTTCAGCCCTGACTCATGTGGCTCAGTGGGTTGGGCATCGTCCCACAGACCAAAAAAGTCACTGGGTGGATTCCAGGTCAGAGCACATGCCCGGGTTGTGGGCCAGGTGACCAGATGGGGGCATGTGAGAGGCAACTGACAGATGTTTCTCTTGCACACTGATGTTTTTCTCCCTCTCCTTCTCCCTCCCTTCCCCTCTTTCTAAAAATTAAAAAAAAAAAATTTTAATTATTAAAAAATATTTTGAACTAAATGAAAATACAACTTATTAAAATCTAGAGGTACAGGATAAGCACTGCAAACAGGAACATTTACCACATTGAATGAATATATTAGAAAAGAAGAAATATTTATTGCAAAATCAATAACTTAAGCTTCTACCTTAGGAAATGAAAAAAGAGCAAATGAAACCCAAAGTAAGCAGAAAAAAATAAATAAATAAAAAGTAGATAGAAATCAATGAAACTGCAAACAAGGAATCAATAAAGAAAAAATATTAATGAAAATAAAAGCTGGTTCTTTGAAAAGATCAATAAAATCAATAAACCTCTAGCCAGGCTAAGAACAAAAGAGAAGAAACACAAATTAACATCAGAAACAAAAGAGGGGCCATGACTACAGACACTAAAAGGACAATGAAGGACTGTTAACAATGATCCCTGCAGATCTGATAACCTAGATCACAGGTGGTAAACACAAGGCCCACGGGATGAATCTGGCCCTCCACCTTGTTTTACCCAGCCCAGCACCTTGTTTCTACCCAGTGGCAGCACGAAGCTCTTGATTAACTCTTGAGTAGTTACCTTTATACAGTCCTAAAATTACATGAGACCCTTTGAAGGCAACTGTGAAGCTGATGTGGCCCCCAGTGAAAATGAGTTTGACACCCCTGACCTAGAAGAAACAGGCCAATTCCTTGAAAGACACACTCTACCAAAATTTACACAAGAAGAAGTAGATATTATGAATAGGCCTCTATTAAATTGATTCAGTCATTAATAGCTTCCCAAAACAGAAAGCACCTAGGCCCAGGCAAGTTCAACCAAACATCTAAGGAAGAAATTCTATCAAATCTCTACAATCTGTTCCAGAAAACAGAAGTAGGAATACTTTCTGACTCATTCTATGAGACTGGTGTTACCACAATGTCAAAACCAGATAAAAACATTGAAGAAAAAACCCCCTACAGATTAATATCTCATGAACATACATAGAAGCAAAAATCCTCAACAACGTATTAGCAAATCAAATCCAAAAAATCTATTAAAAAATTTATACATTATGATGCAAGTGGGATTTACCCCAGGTGTGCAAGGCTGATTTTACTTTTGAAAATCAATTAATATAATCCACCACATCAACAGGATAAAGAAAATCTTACTTGATCATATAGATACAAGAAACGCATTTGAAAAAATCTGAGACCTATTCATGATAAAAATTATCAACAAAACAGGAAGAGAAAACTTCCTCAATTTGATAAAAGCTTACAGCTAAAATTATACAAGCGTATGGTGGCAAAGGATGATTTGACTTTGGGGGTGGAAACACAATGCAGTGTACAGACCACGTATCACAGAAATGTCCATTTGAAACCTCTATAATCTTATTAACCAATGGCACCCCCAATAAATTAATTAAAAAAAAAAACAA
>VMDR010037600.1:0-10193 GCA_007922815.1 Macrotus californicus | reverse complement strand
GGGGGGAAGGGTTTCCAGGAAACAGTATAAAGGACACATGGACATAACCAAGGGGGAGGGTGGGAGCGGGGGAGGGGGGTGGGATTGGCTGGGGTGGGGGGAGAGTGATGGGGGGAAAATTCAAACTGTAATTGAACAACAATAAAGTAATTTTAAATAAATAAATAAATAAATAAATAAAATAAAATGCTGTGTAAAACAATGAGTTACTGTTACATACCTGTTAGAATGGCTAAAATCCAGACCACTGACAACACCAAATGCTGACGAGGATATGCAGCAGCAGGAACTTACATTCATTGCTGAAGGAATGAAAAATTGTACAATCACTTTGAAGGATAGCTTGGTAGTTCATTACAAAGCTAAATATAGTCTTATCAAATGACCAAGCACTTATATTCTTAGATATTTACCCAAATAGATTGAAACGTTATGTCCACATAAAAACCTGCACATGCATGTTTATAGCAGCTTTATTTTTTAAAACTTTTTTATGTATTTTGTCCATTACCATTTAGTTCTCTTGTATTTCCTCCCCCTAGTAATTACCACATTGTAGTCCATGTCCATGAGTCTTTTTTCCTTTCTACTCAGTCTCTCTACCTTCTAACCTCCTACCACCGTTAGCTGCCATCCTGCTCTTTATCTATGTCTATCTCTATTTTCCTTGTGAGTTCAGTGTGTTCACTAGATTTCACATGTAAGTGAAATCATATATGGTATTTGTGTTTTTCTGACTGGCTTATTTTACTTAGTATCCTTTCTCTAGGTCCATCCATACTGTTGCAAAGGGTAAAATTTTCTTTTTTACAGCTAAGTAGTATTCCACTGTATAAAACATAGTTGTTTTATCCACTCATCTACTGAAAGATGCTTGGGCTACTTTCATATCTTAGCAATTATAAATAAAACTACAATGAACATAGGGGAACTAATGTTCTTTTGAATTGGTATTTTGGGTTCCTTTGGATATATTCCCAGAAGTGGAATTTCTGGGTCAAAAGGCAAATCCATTTTTAATTTTTTGAGGTATCTCCATACTATTGCAGTTTTATTTATAATTGCCAAAACTTGGAAGTAGGCAGGATATCCTTTGCTAGGTAAATGGATAAACAAACTGAGGTACAACCATACAGTATAATATTATTAAATGCTAAAAAGAAATAAGCTATCAAGCTACAAAAAGATGAAAAGGAGAGACTTCCAGTCAAGATGGTGGCAGAGGTAAACATGGATCATCTCCTCGCACAACCACATCAAAATCATAGCTAAATTAGAGAATAACCATCACACAGAACTGTCAGAAACTGAGTTAAATGGAAGTCTGACAACTATGAAATTAAAGAAACCACATCCATACAGACTGGTAGGAGGTGCAGAGATGCAGAACAGGCTGGTCCTACATCTACATGTTGTGGATTAAAAATTTGAAGATGTATCTTGGGAATGAGGAGTCTCAGCCCCACACCACACCCCTCAACCCAGGGTTCCAGTGCCAGGAAGATAAGTCCCCATAAATCTTGCCTGCAACAACCAGTAGGGATTGAGTCAGTAGAAGAAACTTCTGGAGGCCCAAGCAGTTCCTCTTAAAGAAACCTACATGGACTTATTCAAACCCATTCCCTCTGAGCTCCAATAGCAAGATAGCAGCTTGAAAGGTACCAGTGGCATACAGGGAGGAACTAAAGTGTCTGGCATCCAGACGAGCTGGCAGGCAGCTTTCTCCCAGATGGAAAAGTGGGAAGACATCATTGTCCCTTTTCTGAACCCTTCCACAGAGCCAGAGCCAGCAGGTGGGTGCCATATTGGAGAGTCCATCAATCTTACTAACACTGTTTTCCCTACCCTGGAGATCCCCTGAGGTTCCATCCCACCCAACTTACAGCTGCTAACAGTGACTTTTCCATATGAATGGCTGGTGTTGGCTCATTGTTTACAACTTCCTAAATCCTTTCTAAAAAGCAACAGCTGGCCTCAGTGAGCCCCCAACCCCATGTACCTCTTGTTAAGTGGTCCAAGGCATGGCACTAGCAGCAGCCAGCCTAGAGTCACACCTTGGCTTCACAAGAAATCTTCAAGCCCAGCAAAAAAAAAAAACAGCCATCTCAGACTATTTTATAGCCCAGGCAGGATGGCCCCGGGAAAAACACAGGTGAGGGTTCAACTTGGCCTGCACTACCTGGGAAATCTGAGGGCCTGCACACCCAGTGGACAGCTACATATCATGATGGAGAACCACTACCCTGACCCTGAAATGCTGATCTCCACAAAGGCAGAGGTTAGTGGTCAGTGGTCACACCCAGTCCTTGCAGCTGACCTGCCTGGGTAAATCCTTCCCATTGATCTTCCAACAGCAACCAGGCCTCAACTGCACAAGGAGGGTGTACTCAGCCCACATGAAGAGCATATCTAGAGTACCCAGTCTGAGTAATAAGGGAGGTTGTGCCACTGGACCCTACAAGACACCTAGTACATTAGAGCACACTGGCAAGACAGGGAGTTATAGCAACTCTACTAATACATAGAAGCAGACACAGGCAGGCTGCCAAAATGAGGAGACAAAGCAACATGGCCCAAACGAAAGAACAGATCAAAACTCCAGAAATAGAACTAAACCACTAGAGATCATCAATTTATCAGATACAAAGTTCAAAACACTGGTTATAATGATGCTCAAGGAACTTAGAGAGGACCTCAACAGTATAAAAATGATCCAGTCAGAAATGAAAGATACACTAATTAAAATAAAGAACAATTTACAGGGGAACAACAGTAGAGCGAATGAAGCCAAGAATCAAATCAGTGATTTGGAACATAAGGAAGCAAATCAAAACCAATCAGAACAACAAAAAGAAAAAAGAATTAAAAAAAAAAAACAGAATAGTGTAAGCAGCCTCTGGGACAATTTCAAGCATTCCAACAATCACATCATAGGGGTGCAAGAGGAGAAGAGAAACAGCAAGAAATTGGAAATCTATTTGAAAAAATAATGAAAGAAAACTTCCCTAATTTGGTGAGGGAAATAAACATCCAAGTCCAGGAAGCAAAGAGAGTCCTGTCAAGATGGATGCAAAGAGGCCCACTCCAAGACACATCATAATTAAAATGCCAAAGGTTAAGGATAAAGAAGGAATCTTAAAAGCAGCAAGAGAAAAGCAGTTAGTTACCTACAGGGGAGTTCCCATAAGGCTTTACATTGATTTCTCAAAAGAAACTTTGCAGGCTAGAAGGGGTTGGCAAGAAACATTAAAAGTCATGAAAAGCAGAGACCTATAACCAAGATTGCTATGCACAGCAAAGATATCATTTGGCATTGAAGGTCAGATAAAGAGCTTCTCAGACAAGAAAAAACTAAAGGAGTTCATCATCACCAATTATATGAAATGTTAAAGGTACTCATTTAAGAAAAAGAAGATCAGAACTATGAACAATAAAATGGCAAAAATACATATCTATCAACAATTGAATCTAAAAAACAAACTAAGCAAACAAGAAGAACAGAGACAGAATCATGGATACAGAGAGTGTTTTGATGGTTGCCAGATGGGAGAAGTTTAGGGGAATGCGTGAAGATGTGAGGGAATTAAGAAGTACAAATGGTAGTTACAGAATATTCATGGGGATATAAAGTACAGTATAGGAAATGGGGTAGGCAAAGAACTTATATGCATGACCCATGGACATGAACAATGGTGTGTGGATTGCCTGAGAGAATGGGGGGGTGCTGGGTGGAGAGTGGTAAAGGGAGAAAACTAGGACAATTCTAGTAGCATAATCAATAAAATATAATTAAAAAGAGAAAAGACAAAGAGGAAACTTCAATGTATATTACTAGGTGAATGAAACAAATCTCAAAGGACTACACACTATATTGTTGTAAATACATGACATTCTAGGAAAGGCAAAACTGTGACAACAATAATAATATCAATGGTGCCAGGGGTATGGGAGGGATAAATAAGCAGAGAAGAGGGAATTTTTAGCACAATGAGACTATTTTGTCTGAGACTGCAGTAGTGGGTACATGTTATTACACATTTATTACAAATCGTAGAATGTACAACACCAAGAGGAAACTGTGGACTGTAGTAATATATCAATATTGTTTCATCAATAGGAACCAATATCCGTACTACTCAAGATATAAATAATGAGGGAAAACTGGGGTGCAGGGTGGGTTTGTTTATGAGAACTCCTTGTATTTGCCATTTTATTTTTATGTAAACTAAAACTACTTGAGAAAATAAGATCTATTAAGTTTTTAAAAGATATAACTTAACAATAACAATGTTATTCTCTCAAACTACTTATTAACTTCCCCAAAAGAAGGGTTTCAAGTATTTATAATCTGTTAAGAACAACATTTATAATAAAGATGTGGAGATAGTTTGCAAAATAAAACAAACATGGATAGTTATGTTTAAAAATAAAACTAAGAGCCCTGGCTGGTGTGGCTCACTGGATTGAATGCCGGCCTGTGAACCAAAGGGCTGGTCGAGAGCACATGCCTGGGTTATGGGCCAGATCCCCAGTGGGGGGGTGCACAAGAGGCAGCCACACCTTGATGTGTGTCTCTCTCTCTTTCTCCCTCCCTTACCCTCTCTAAAAACATAAATAAAACCTTTAAAAATAAATAAAAAATAAAACTAGGAATGTAAAAGTGAAGTCTTGGCTCTTCATATTGTGTTACTTTAGGTAACTCAGTTAACTTCTCTAACTTCAATCTACCATGTTTTTTAAAGAAAAGAACACCAATAATGATGCATCAAATATTTTAAACTAGAACTATGCATCAAATATATTTAATTTCTTTTTTAAGTATTTCATTGATCTGACATGCAAAATTTTTCAAATAATATCTAGCAATATGTTACTTAGAAATACAATAATCTGTTATCTAGTCAGAATCAATTACAAAATAAATTGGTTATCTATGCATTTTTCACTTATCACCACCTACCTTCAAATAACTTTATACCACTCTGTGTATACAAATCTTACAATGGTGCACTTCTATTTTTCCCTCCCAGTCTTTGTTATTGTCTCATACATTTACTTCTACATGTGTTATAAACCCCACGATATATTACAATCATTTTTGCCTAAATGGTCAGTTTTCTTCAAATAAATTTAAAATGGAAATGAGAAGTTTTTCTACCTTTACCCAAATATTTACCATTTCTGTCATTCTTCACTACTTTGTATAGATCCAATAGTTCATCTGATATTATTAGCCCACATCCTAATCTTTTTTTACCATTTCTTATAGTGCCAGTCTAGTGGTAACAAATCCCCTCAGCTTTTATGTGTTTGAAATGTCTTTATTTTGCCTTAATTTTGGAAACATTTTCTCTAGATACGGAGTTCTAGTTTGTCGGGTGTTTTATTTTTTCTTTCAGTACTTTAAAGATGCTGTTCAATTATCTTGTGCTGCTTGTGTTGTTTCTAATGTCGGCAGTCTTTCTTATCTCTATTCTTGTGGATGTAACTTGTCTTTTGCCTCAACTTGCTTTTAAGATGTTTTTCTTTATCACAGCTTTTCAGCAATTTGACTATGAAGTGCTTTGAGGAATATGTGTGATGTGTGTGTGTATCTTGCCTATGGTTTGTTGAACTTTTAGGTTTACAGTTTAATTAAATTGGGAAAATTTTCAGTGATTATACTTTCTAATATTTTCTCCCCGCCTTTCTGACACACCAGTTATACATTTGATAAACAGCTTTCTATTGTTTCATAGGACATTGGGGCTAGGTTTGTTTGCTTGTTTCTTTTTCAGCCATTTTCTGTGTGTTTTAGTTTAGGTATTTTTATTGCTGTGTATTCTAAAAGTATATTAAGTTTTCTATTAGATTGTCTTTCTAATAGGCCATATTTTCTTAAAAATTTCAAATCTATTAAACACTAAGTATGCACATCATTCTTCTTAACCACAAAATACTAATTACACAGTTCTACCTCTTTTAACCAGTGTTATACTTAATCCTGCTTGAAAGAATCTCATTTATTAGGGAAGACACTTGCCATTCCAGTTAACTGAATATATCTTAACCGGACACTATGTTCTTCTTGGCAGTGCTGAGGGGACTCATTGAGTCCTATTTACAACTGCTACATCAGTGATACCATAACTCAGAAGAAGTGCCACTTGGCCCAAATCCATGAATTCAAGATAAACACAGTGCCTGGTTCTTTAGTCAATGTGTTTATCAAAAGTCTGCAACTCCCATTCAGGTTGATCAATTAATCACATTCTGCACTTTTCCATTCTTCTGATCTCTCTCTCTCTGTATTATATATATATAATCTTAAAAGATCTTTAAATTCTATGGAATTCTACACTTTTTCAGCCTCAAGACTTAAAGATGATACAGTGATATTCAGTTGGATTTTAGATATTTCACATTGCTCTGTCAAACTTATAGCTATAACTTCTGTTGACATAGGGGCCTTAACAAATCTGAGCACTGTAACTGATGGGATCCTCACAGCAGGGCAATAGTGAATATACCAACAACAGTTCTTTCAGACTAGCAAAAAGGTAATATCTATCCACACTCAGACTCTGAGAAGTGAACTTGGGGAGGTGATACAGGCTAAATGGATATGATACTGGATCATCAGGGAAAATACAAATCTCTCTAAGTATCTTAAATAGAAAGTTATTTAAATTAAGGAATTAAGAGACAGAATCTGGGAGCTTAAGGAGCAAAAATGAAAAGGTTGGTGATCTCCCGACATCAGAAAGTACAGACAGTCATATCATCTTGGAAAGAGTTAACACTCATGTGAGCCCACGTTCCTCTGCCCAGCTACAACATATCGGCTCCAGGAGGCCTGGGTTTTTGGTAGCAGTGCTTCTGCAGGAGTTAATGCTCATCTCCCAGTGATACTAGAACTGCTAGCAACTACAGCAACAGTCTGCTGTTATCTGCCCCTGCCAAAAACAGGGTGATTTCCATTTTCTTCCCATCACTTTCTTCTCACCTTCCCATAGGAGGTCCATTGCCTCCCATGGACCTCAGCAGAGAAATGATGTTTGCAGTTTCCAGCCACACTGGTATAGGGGAAAGTATAAAAAGCCAAGTATGGGACTGTGTCAAAAAACAGTTTATTGGGGCAGCCACTCCACCTAGTAAGATTCAGTCTTCTCATGCAAAAAATAGATAATAGTACCTACCTAATTTGGTTATGGCAAGAATTAAAAGACCTATAGTTTATAAATCTCTTAGAAAAGCCTGGCACATGAAAAACTCATAATAAGTCATATGGGTTTTATTATTATTAGATAAGAAACAATAGAATGAAAAGTCAACCTATATTTGGGCTGAGCTTACAGAGACTATAGAAGTGACTGTGCCCTTTACCCAATAGTGACACCCATTCACACAATTCTCATTTTTTCATTCAGGGAAGGATAAAACAAAGACCACATTGATCTCCTGCTCACCATGATGTTAATTTCTGGTGTTTTCCCAACACTCTGTATGTTACTAAACTTTGTATTAGCCTATTCACAGTAAAACAAATTCTTTATCAAATGCATATGTTTATACACCTCAAAATCCTCATATGAGAAATATTTTAGTAAAGGTGCTTCAGGAAAAACATTGAGGTCAAATTAACTTGAGAATATAAACTCAAAAATGTTTGCGTACAAATTAATTCAGTTGCTCAGTGAAGGCTTGCTTCCCTGCTAGTCCTCTGAAATCTTGATTCTTGCTGGAGGGGCTTTGATGATATATTCTGTAAGGAACCCAGGACGATGGCAGGCATTTGATATATGGTAAGAACAGTAATAAGGGCCATAAGTGGATGGAGCTGTTCAGGTTAAGAAGGACTCTTCCAGGCTCAAATGCTTAATGAATAAACGTTAAGACTCTGGAAACCTTTCCACATCCAACAGAATCACCATCTCTTATGTAGCACCTTAGCCAGTTCCTAGACCAGGTAATGATGACATGAATATCTCTTCAAACAAAAGCCAAACAAAACACATACTGTAGTTTTTAAAAGTATCAGCCTTGGAGCCAGCCAGGGACCTGGGCTCAAGATCTGGTTCTGACCCCATCAAAGGTCAGTAGACTTAAGACAGGCAGCCTCCTGAGCCTCAGATTATTCATGTAAAATTTAGGGGCATTAACAATAATTTTTCAAGGCCACAGAGTACTTCTCACATAAGTAATACATATTTTTATTATGAAATCCACAATTATAAGCAACTCTGGATCAATTATTCTCCTTAAAAACTAAAGCAGAAAGCTAGATCCCAGAAAGCAGTCTATTTGGCTTTTGAATGTAATTTTGTATTTGACTACGCATCATACATATTATGAGTACACTTCAAACACTAAATATCTAATTCTGGATAATGTTAGAAATTAATTTTCCATGAGCTTAAGGGCTGGACACTGCTGCCCGCTGGGTCCAGGCTGTGGGGATGAGCTCTTGGGCAACAGCAACTGTGCCACTGGCAAGAGGACCCCTTGGATCAACAGGGTCCCATCACCCTCCACTCCTAGTAGGAATCTGGGCAGGGCATGCAGAGCCTGGGGCCATGTGCCCCCAGCATCTTGCAGGCTCTGGCACCAGCCCCCTTGCAGGCCCAGAGCATGCCCTGGAACAGAGGTTCCTGTCTCCTGGGGTCTCTCATTTGCTGGGAGATTGGTGACCACAGGTTGCCCTCTGTTAAGACCCCAACTTTTCATTTTGAGCTGAGCTCCATGGTTAATGTAACCTTCCCTACTGGCCTCATCCATGTTCCTCTAACATATAAGTTGGCCCCATCCCAGGACTTTGCAATGACCTCTTCCTCTGTCTGTGACAGTCTCTCCACAGGGCTCATCTCCAACTTCTCTAGGGTCTCTGTCAAGTGCCATCCTAAGGGGGCTGCCCACCCATCATTCCTATTCCCCCCTTCCCCTACCCTCCCTCCTCGCTAATTTTCCTCAGAGCATGTTCACCCTCACAGACATTTTTTTCCTCCCTCCATAAAATGTCAAATCTAAAAGAATAAAGATATTTGGGGCTTTGCTCACTGCTACATCCCTAGCATTGCATACTTACAAGTGGGAGCTCATGAAGATTGGCTGAATAAGGAAATTGAGTTACTGTGACTGACTGGCTGAATCTCACAGCACCAGGATTCACACCCAGCTAATATGCCTTGGAGACCCTGATTTGAACTAATACAGAACTATTCAAGAGCAAAGTTTTGAGTTTGAGAAAGAGGTCTTCAATTATCATAAATAAAGCCTCCACAAATTCATTTGCTGCTGTTTGAATCAAACATAAGATAAAATGCCATCTTGTTTTTTTTAATTTGGTCATCTCCTGCTTATATAAGGAAACTTTAATAAATATCTTCAGGGAGGGTGGGAGCAAGGGAGGGAGGTAGGATTGGCTGGGGTAGGGGGGAGTAGTGGGAGGAAAACGCAGACAACTGTAAATTAACAACAATAAAGTAATTTAAAAATAAATAAATAAATAAAATCTTCAGAATTCAGAAGGGGTGTTCACTGACTTCCAGATCTTATAGAAACTATAGGCATCATTCTTAGGGTATAATCCCAGCAGTGGAATTGCTGGGTCAAAAGGCAATTCCATTTTTAGTTTTCTGAGGAAATTCCATACTGTTTTCCACAATGGCTGCACCAGTCTACAATCCCACCAACAGTGCACTAGAGTTCCCTTTTCTCCACATCCTCTCCAACACTTGTCTGTTGATTTGTTTATGATGGCCATTCTGACCGGTGTCAGGTGGTATCTCATTGTTGTTTTAATTTGCATCTCTCTGATGGCTAGTGATGCTGAGCATCTTTTCATATGTCTCTGGGCCCTCTGTATGTCCTCCTTGGAGAAGTGTCTGTTCAAATCTTTTGCCCATTTTACCCTAAGAGCCCTGAAACACCAATCCAAAAGAACCTATGCACTCCAATGTTCATAGCAGCACAATTTACAATAGCCAAGTGCTGGAAGCAACCTAAGTGCCCATCAGTCAATGAGTGGATCAAAAAACTATGGTACATTTACACAATGGAATTCTACACAGCAGAGAGAAAGAAGGAGATCCTACCCTTTGCAGCAGCACAGATGGAACTAGAGAGCATTATGCTAAGTGAAATAAGCCAGGCAGTGAGGGAGAAATACCACATGATCTCACCTTTAACTGGAACATAATCAACAAAAGAAAACA
>VMDR010037599.1:0-10194 GCA_007922815.1 Macrotus californicus | reverse complement strand
GTTTTGTCACTGACATTTTTCAAAGAGGTTGACATTTTCAAAAAGAGGACATTTTGATTTTCCTAATGTCATTTATTTATCTTATTGGACACTTGGAGAATGAATTAGACAATTCACAATGATATTTTACTGACCATTTTTTTTCTAAAATTCTCCTTGTAAGTTTGACTTTTATAGTTCTTTGAAGTCCCTCTGCTCCCATGTATGGAGAAATCACTCAGATCTGTGTGAATAAATACCACGTTCCAATAGCTATTTTTAATATGAACAATGCTTTGTGCTTTGTGGTTTCAAATACAAGGCTGTCTTTAATATAGAAAATATTTAAAGGGGAATGTACTTCTGAGTACAAACACATATACGAATTAGCTTTCACATGCATCCATATTTGATGAAATCTGTATGTTTATATGCAGTGTCAAAGGCATTATCTTTTGAATTATAGTCATAGTTTTGTCATAATTATAAATAAATTATGTATCTTGTTTACAGGTCAAAAATAATAATAGTGTCTCATTGGGTTTGTTTACATTTTATACCATCCACTGCTGGTATGTATTTCAGGAAAACATTGCTGACCTAAAGTGCTAAAATGAAATTATTCTTAAATTTAATCTTTAGATGTATTATAAGTCTTTATGATTAAAAAAAATGAAGGCCATAACCATAAAAAGCTTTATTAAGCAAAGGGATTCTTTTCCTCCTTTAAACTGATCTTTACAGATCCAAGGAGTTGGGTAGCCCTAACTTCCATAGGTTTCCCAGGAATCACTGTCCAGATATGTATGCCTGGAGAACTCTACCTGTCTGCATTTTTCTTTAAGAAGATGGTAAAAAAATACTCAGGAAGTGACGTTAACCATATAGAAACTCTAGAATTACATGTTTGACATAGTGCCACTTAAACAATTGATGAACTTTGCTCACAGATGTAAAGAAGAAAGCCTGTTTCTCCTTGAAAGGAGATGCGACCCTCTTACCACTCTGGAAAATCTCTGGTGGTCAGTGAGACTACTTTCCATATTTCCCCGCCTGATAAATTTCACAACAGAACTATCAGCCCCATATACTATGGCCTAAAATAATCGTATGGGTCTACATGAAACTTATTTTTAGTAAACTTTATGAATTGTCAAAGATGATTTGATAATATTTTCCATGATTTGATTCTAAGGATGAAGAAAAAAAGGTGTAGATTTTGCTATTATAACAAGGTGGTTTATTTTTAAGAGTTTCTCTAAAAGGTGTCTGAGAAGGAGTTCTAAAGTCATTATTTGGATTCAAAGTGCTCAGATTCCCAAACATCCTTAAAATGAGGTCAGAATGATCTAACACTCAAACCTTTGTAACATCTGAGAAGGCAGGCAGCAGACTGGGTTTGCGGGGACACCGGCCGGGCTGCCTCACCACCCCTAGGACTGAGGGGCGCTGCCTCCCAGATGTTTTGAGGTGCTGGGTTAGGTATGAAGGAACCTAATGCTGGAAGATGCTTCCTAGTGTTACCACATAGATACAGGAGCAGAACCCTAGGTGATATCATAGTGCAATTTGAAATTCTATGTGGCTCCTAAGAATCTGTCTTGAAATAAGGTCTTGCTCTTTAAAAATTTTGTCGGTATTGACCACACTCTCCTTTTCTAAATCTTCAAAGCTCCCTAGGTGGTTACTGTTGAAGCATTAAAAAAAAGAAATATGATTTGAATGAAGTTTTTAGGATTCAAACGAGAAGGAAACAGAATAAATATTTCAAAGGTAAAAATATATCAGCTAAAATGTATAATGAATATATAGTTCAGAAACATTGAAGTGATATGGAATTTGTGCATTTGTACCAAATTTTGTAAGAAATAAAACAAAAAAAAAACCTTTAACTGAAAACTTAGAGAATACTTATGTTACGATATTTTAAGCTATGATTACACTCTTTAAAAAATGAATGTGCACCCGACACAGTAGAGAAGCAAGAGACACTTTATACACCCACTTGAAAACAAAACAAAAACAAATGGAACACAACAATATATCTGAAACAATTTTTTCAAGACATTGGGCACAAGGCAATAGAGGTCAGCAGTTCCCAGAAAACGGGTTATAAATGACATGACCCTTCTATTGCCCCATTTTAATGACTTGAGAGAGTTTCTAGGCTGCCACTCAGAGGGCACCAGTAGAACATAAACCATATACCCTTCTGTTTTTCTCCAAAATAGAGAAAAAGGAGACATTAAAAGACAATATCAGAGAGACAAACTTCCTTTTCATGAGTATTGCTTTCAATAAGGAAATATGACTTCTAAGAACTGTGCATTTAGATTTGGAGTTCCCAAAACTGAAGTAAAATATCTAATTTCTACATATTTTTGAGAAATCAAAATGAGATCATAATTTAAATTGTAAACATTGTAGGTTTTTGATTATGTTTGTTTTATAATAACTCTTTAGAAATTATTATTCATTACTTCCAGAGAGAGAGAGAGGAAAGGGGGAGAGAGAGACACTGATTTGCCATTTCACTTATTTATGCATTCACTGATTGATTCTGGTATGTACCATGACCAGGGATCAAACCACAAATTTGGCATATTGGGATGATGCTCTAACCAACTGAACTCTAACCAAGTGGGCATGTATGACACTGACCATATGTGGGAACAGTACTAATAGTACTAGAGATACATTTAATTATACAATTAATATTTCATTATTTGATATATATGGTATTTTTAATGTTCACTTTCCTACTTTAATATTTTTTCAATGTAGTGGAAAAGTTACAGTTTTCATTGGAACTCACAATGATCACTTTTCTATGTTCCTGCAGCGTATGCTTATTAGTAAGGTAACTTGTGCTAATATTCTTTCTTTATTACACATTCATTACATTTATTTTGTGGCTTTAAGTTATAATTGATGCTCATTTTGGCTCACATTTCATTTTTTTCACATTATTTCAGTTACCACCTAAAAACTTGAGGAAATTAAATTAAATCCCAATAGGCTACCCTGGATGAAAACAGTACACAGAGGATATTGACTTGAGACATTTCACATAGGACCTAAATTAGATTGAATTTGTTCAAGTGACACTTTCTGTTATGAGAGTACAACTAAATCCATTGATTTTTTTCCCAAAGATTCTATTAAAATAAGTCAACATGAAACATTAGTTACAAAATTTCAGCACCCATAATGTTTTACAGAGTACACCACCAGAGCAGTTTAAAACTATAAAACTCTGTTTCCAAATTGATATTGTATATTCTCAGATTTCTCATTAACTTGAAATATATCATCAAATAATCTGGTTAAAGCATATCTGCAGTAACTTTGTTACACGTTCTATTGTAAGACTGTTAAATATTCAAACTGCTTTGAGTATGTCTGTTATTTAAAAGGATAGCATTGCCTTTACCATTTCACTTTGGAAACATATTTCCATTTCAAATGTGTATTCATGATATCACCCCATGAAGTGGACCCTGGCAGCTAAGAAATTGATTTCCCAAGCATTACTAAACCAAGATCAACACAAAAGTCTGTGGTTCATATCACTAAACCAAACATTATATATTTAAATGTATTCATTGCGCGTTTCAGAAAGAAAGGAATGTGCCTTTTACACCTTTGTGGTGGCCATCAAATCGCTTTTTTGACTCCCAAAGTTATTTATACAAAACTCGAACACATAAAACAAGCGAGTATTCATCTACTCTGGTATATGCATAAACAGAAAGGGCTGTGGGACCACAGCATGTACCCAATTACAAGTCAGCCACAACTTTTCTATGTGATTATTGGCCACAGCAAATATGGAAAAAAATATTGCTGTTGGATTTTAATGTCTTAATATGCCTTCAAACATCCCTGAGACTAGAAAGGCACTATAGAATTGTGCAAATAAGCAATCTTTTTTTCTAGCTGCACAGCATGTTTTAGCAAAGAAAAACACGTGTGGGAAACAAGCAAATGTACCTTTTCAAAATGTGTTTGTGTCAGGAATGAAGCTGTCTCCAACTCTAATTTCATTTTGAAAAGGATTTCAACAGTTGGTATTTCTCTTTGTCAATATATCGACATGAGCTTCTCACATGGTTTTGACTACAGATGAAAAAATCCTGTGGAAACCACGCTATCCATTACATATTTTAATACACATAGTATCTGGCTACATTTTTATCCAGGAAGCACTCACACTGGCCTAGACATTCAAATCTCTTGGTGAACTTAATATTAAGGGTCTTTATTTCAAAAACCAAAATGGGTACATTTCTATTTTTGTTTCTACAAATTAGTATAGTTTATTTTGGGATTTTATTTAGTACAACTAAAGTAAATCAATAAATCAAATTGTACTTGACATTGGTCGGTATCTCCAGCACTAGATATAGGGGTGGGCAAAAGCAAGTTAATAATAACAAGTAATATAATAATTAAAATGAGAAATAATAATACAAAAATAAAATGTGTTTTATGTACTCCCAACTACTTTTGCCCACCCCTGTATTTGGGTGCAGATGATCCTGCTTTTCTTCTGCCTTCATTCAACTATCTAAACTCTATAATGTATATATATTTTAATCATAATTTAGGTGAACAAATTAAGATAACAAAGTAATCGGTGATGGGTTGACTATGTAATACTTAAAGAGATAATTATGAGGGCTTAAGTTAAGCAATTAATAATTCTAAACATTAGGGTAGTTTGATAGTTTCATGTACACTATTAAGAGTAATGTAGTTCATGCTGCTTTTAAGAAAGCTTTGCTCCTGACATAAATTCTTGGGTTCAAATTTCATCTCTTCTGAAGCTAAAGGCAAATGAACAGGCTACACTGTGGAATTGCTTACATTAGTTGCAGCCCATGTATGAAAGAGCCAACAGAGAGTCAATATACTCCCTCCCATTATATTCTCAAGATATTCTGGCATCCTGCAGGGCAGCTTATATGCAGGTATTTTATTAAGTGTTTAAAGAATAGTTTTTGAAAACAAGTTCAAATCACATATTTCTGAATGAGAATGATTTCTGTAGATCTAACGTTTATTTTTGCCTACTCAAATCAATTTCCTTTTTTCTATTTATTGTCATCTCAATTTTTCTCCCAAATCACCCTCTCTCTCCTCTCAAATGATGGGGATCATATGGAGCTGGCCCTGTCTTCCCATTCACAGACTGAATGGTCTGGGCTCCAGGCTGGACCACAGTGTTTGGTGCGTGATATCCAGGTAAGCCAAGCCTTAATGTCAACTCCAGCTGAAAACTTCCCCTTCTGGAGTTCTTTGTGAGGCAGTACTTAAAACTAGAGCTCCTGATAGCCACCCTGCTACCACAAAAGGCTGAAAATCTGTAGGAGAATCTGCATTTTGAGAAAAGCATAGCTGTCAGAAAGAAAGAGAAGATTCCTGGTAGTGTTATTTCACTCACTGGATGCAGCACTGCCTGAAGAAGAGAAATGCCAGACTCTGAGCTCTATGAGTTAATAAATTCACTCTGGGTGGGATTTCTGTCACATACCACCACCAAGTCCTGCCTAACACACTCAGCATCCTACTTAAGGAGACTTATTTCTTAGATAATTTCACAGGGTTAATATCTTTCAATTATTAAAAATTAACATATAGATCTTTCTGTACATATTATTCATAAATTTCTATTACTTATGAGGTTTTCATGGATAGACTGATATCTGTCAATAGCAGAGACTTATTCTTTGAAAAAGAAAATTTATCTGTCCTGGATTCACTGCCCACTAATCACATTTATATGCATTTATATTTTTCTAGGTTCTTATACTTTTTTAGAGTTTCTCATAGCATTATTTCTGCCATATATTTTGATCTCAATGTCTTTTAGCACTGAAAATGGGAACACTTTTTGCCTCTGTCTTTCAATGCACTAATTCTCTCTTCATTTGCCTTTAAACTGCTATTTAAGTCACCGACTCCTCATGTCATACTTTTGTGTCCTAGAACTTTAATTTGATTATTTCTCAATGTGCCTCATCATTTTTTAGTGTCTCTTGTTTCTTGAATTTTCATAATTTTTAATTTCTTCAACTTTTACTTCTTTAAAAATATTTAATTTACTTAATTCATGTTTCAGTTGATTTCATTTCTAAGGTCTGTTGTATTTTAAGGTTAATTTACACTGTTCTTTTGTTTCTAGAAATGCTTTGTCATGTTGGCTGCTTTGTAGTGTGTTTCTGTGCTTTGTATCTGAGTTCATAATCACTAAGACTGTCTGTGGGAATATGGTGACACCTGGGTTTAATGGATGGCTCTAAGCATGAATTGAACGTGGGTCTTCTAGATACATGAGACCTACTCTGAGATCCCTCTAAACTATGTTCTTAGCTTTAGGTTTACAAATCAAGGGTTAGGTAAATCCTTGACTCGTATCTGAACGAGGGTTGGTTTGTAGTTAAAAATTCTCAGGAAAGACCTTTTTAAAAACTCTACCTTCTCAATGCCAAGTCTACTATAGGCAACTTTCTTTTCCATTATTTTTTTTCTTCCTTACTGCACCCCATCACTGAGGTGTTTCTTTTTGGTTTCAATTGTTTTATTTGAAGTTCTTTATCTGAATTCTCACCAATGCAGGTTCTTGGCTTTGTCTGGTCACTTAAGGTCTCAACCAGTGGAGATTGTCCAGTGCCCCGGGACAACTGTCAGAATTAGCCCTGCTTCCTCCCTGGATTATATTTCCTCAGCATTTTTAGTTTCTAAGAAGTACCTCAAAGTTTTGCCAGCTGATCTATGCAATGCATTTAAAGAGGCTTTTAAAAATATATTTTATTCACAATTCTAGTTGCTCTGTACACCTTAAAAAGAAATATACATTTCCAAACCATCTTATAGTTTGGGGTTGGCCAAAAATTTTGTTTGTTTTTTTATATGATGGCTCTGTATTAGCATCTAGTTGTCTTCAACTTATTTGAAACAATTTTGTTAGATTGTATTGTGACAGCTGTCATATCAGTGTGCACTTTTAGTTTTACTAAAATGTAAAAAAACTTTTTTACTAAAGAAAAGTTTTACTAAAAACTTATCAAAATTGGTGAAATTTTGTGTAGCCATTTTAATATTGAAAATGGAAGAAAATATGCAACACATTTAGCATATTATACTTTATTATTTCAAGAAAGGTAAAAATGCAACTGAAGTGCACAAAAAGATTCATGCAGTGTATGGAGAAGGTGCTGTCAATGATTGAACATGTCAAAAGTGGTTTGTGAAGTTTTGTGCTGGACATTTCCACCTGGAGGATGCTTCGTGCTTGGGGAGACCAATTGAAGTTGATGGCAATCAAATCAAGAAATTAATTTAGAACAATCAATCAACATTACACCACACAGGAGATAGCTGACATACTCAAAATATCCAAATCAATAAAGTTATTGGTGAAAGTGAAAAATGTGTCTTTTATTTCACGGAAAAAAACACAGACTTCTGGGCCACCCACTGAAGAGAACCTCCCCCATTTCTTTAAAGCATAACTAATTTATTCAAAGAGAGCTACTAAGTGAGCCATCAAAATTCCTGATTTAGTGAGGTTATTTTATGAGGAACTTGTTTTCTTAGGAACAAAGTCAAAAACACCGATTTCTTATTCTTCTGTGATCCTCCATTCAATTTATCCTACTTCCAAAAGAGTTATCTTATTATAATTTATGTAACTCTTTGAACTATTGTAAATACTTTTTGGAAGAAAATGATATAAATCTAGGAAACAAAATATATATTTAAAATATGTTTTTATCATTTTACAATATACTACGCATTTTTACATACATTATGTTATTTTTATTTTCTCAAAAATGAAGGCAGTGAGAGTATTCTTATGTGGCTAAATGAATAAATAAATACCTCCCCAGGTGGTAATGACTGAATTAGAATTCAGACTCTAAACCCTGGTCCATTGCTCTGGCTATTCTGAATATTCTGAATGTTTAAACAAAATGAATTAAGTCTATACTACATTGAAACTTGGTTGGGGTCGGCAGGGGTGGGGGGGTGGGGGCGTGAGGAGGAGTGGTGGGTGGAAAATGGAGACTGTACTTGAACAACAATAAAAATAAATAAAGTCAAAGTTATCAGGGTATTTTCTAATTGAAGGTATGCTGAAATTAATATATTTTTCCCAAACATTTAATTCTAAATTCTAAAGTAATTTTTTTGTATTTATTGAGAAATTTGTTTGTGGCAAATTATTTACTACTTATCATTTACATCAATAGTATACTATTTGGCATTCTATACTGAAACATTTTAGACATAATTAATTTACATTCAATAATCTAGTAGAATTCATTTATCTTTTTTTAAGATTTTATTTATTTATTTTTAGAGAGGGGAAGGGAGGGAGAAAGAGAGGGAGAGAAACATCAATGGGTGGCTGGCTGCCTCTCACACTCCCTCCTGGGGACCTAGCCTGCAATTCAGGCATGTAACCTAAACCTGGAATCGAACTGGGGACTCTTTGGTTCACAGGCCAGCACTCAGTCCACTGAGCCACACCAGCCAGGGCTCATATATCCGTTTTAATGTGAGATACTTTATCAAGCAAAATGACAAGTGTTCATGCTATTTAAACTGGGCAGCACTTACAGCTTTATCTGCAAAGGTGTCTTCGTAAAACGCCAGCATCAGAGCGAACTGTACGACTGCATACGTCTTCAGTAGGTAGGACGCCGATGACGAGAAGGGAGCTTCTTTCCCCGTAACCTAGGAAGACAAGAAAGAAGCCTTTGGTTTCTGTCACTCCCTGGCTTATTCCTCTCACTGAAATTCTAACTAACTAAAAAGAAAATATGCAAAAATGAAAGGTTTTCTATTTTTTTCCAAAATGATTCTAACACTCATTTTTTTGGACAGAAAAAATGTAAAAGCTAGCAGACTTGTTTTTCGTTTCAAAAGCATTATGATTTTGACTTAGTCTGTCATGTGTTAAGCAAAGAGAGAATTGACTCAGTAATGCGTGCTGATGATAACATAACCAAAATGGACAGAAAAATATGAACTATGAAAATACAAATAGGAAATTATCTCCATGATTATACAGGGTGGGACAAAAGTAGCTTTACGGTTGTCTGTATGGAAAAGAATGCAATAATTAATCAATAAAAACAAGAATAAACTCTGTGTTTCATGTACTCACAGCTCTAAAACTACTTCTGCCCCACCCTGTACATGAAAGCACAGCAACAGAGAAAAAGGAAGGTGACTTTGGGTAGTGGAGAGATGAATGCCCCACAGGGAAACATGGCTGTGTTAGAAACGACTTTCTCAAACTACAGATTTTCCTAGACACACTACAGTTCTATTTTTAATGCAGAGTTAGGCAACAATATAACTTTAAAATATTCACTTTAGATTATTACTTGAAAAAATAATAAATAGACCATAGTGAACTAAAATTTTTGGAACTGAAATAAGCAAAATATTTTCACCTATATCAAGTTCACTCTTATTACATAACTGACTTTGAACATGCTGAAAGTATCTGGGAAAGTTAAACATAGAAGCTTTCATAACTGGATGAGAAAACATCCGTATTAGGTCAGGATTTTTTGGAAAATAAAAATAAACCCATATAAAACATATTATTTTATTTCCTTGAAATATTGGCTAAATTTTATGCTCATAGTTATCTTTAAAATCAATGGTAGAATCATCTGTAAGGCTCCCTCCATCTCTAGTGTTTTAGGATTCTGTGACTGAGCCACATGAGTTTCTGCACTCCATAAATTCCCCTGGCTGTGGGTTTGGGTGGATCTTAAACCCAGCCTCTGCAGCTCTGTCCCCTAAACCCTGATCCTTGGTGAGAGGTAGTGTGTGCCTGGGCAAAGGCATTCCTCTGGCCCCTAGGTGGTGTCCACTCATTAAGTTATGTCCCACACTGTTGTGTCTGCCTAAGGGAACATCTTTTTTCAGATTTGTGTTAAGTCAGTGCAATATATAGGCTGGCTGTAGTCCTGAAAATATGAGACTGATCTTCACCATTAACAAACCCATGAACTCTACATACCTCTGGGATTTCTTCACTTAGTCCAAGTCGTGGTTTACCAGGACCCCATCCTGGTCCTTTAAATATGACAGAAAACTTATTGAAGAACCCAGGTGTGGCCCAGAATGTAGTCCATATGTTAATTAAATGGTGGAACTAGAAGAATAAAAATATAGTTTAAAATAAAA
>VMDR010037598.1:0-10192 GCA_007922815.1 Macrotus californicus | reverse complement strand
TCTAATATTTTTTAAATTGATTAATTTCATCCTTTTTAATATAATTTTTATTCCTACTTTATTTGCTTCCTTTTGTACTTCTATTTAAAATTTATTAACATAAGTACTTAGTACCTCATTTTCAGTCTTCTCCCTTAATAATAAAGGGTCGTTAGGCTCACGGTTTTCTTCTGAGACAAGCTTGAATTGTATCCCACAAGTTATAGTATAAAGTACATATTTTTCTTTGTAATTTAAAAGTTCATAATTTAGGTTTGATTTTTCAGTCGACTTCATAAGTTATTTAGGAGTCTATTTCTGATTTTAAGTAGTTTTTATTTAACTTATTATGGTTTTTTATTAGATTACGTTCTAAGAATGTGGGCTGTAAAACATCAGCATTTAAAATTTTATTAGTAATTGTGACAAAATTTATGGCTTAGTTTAGTGAAACATAAAAGTACATTTTCTCTATTCAAGAGAACTTTTATATACGCTCGTGATTGAATTAAGCCTTTCTATACACTTTTTTTCTCTATCACATCTTTCAGTTCTGAAAGAATGGTTAGAATATATCAATGTAACTTCAATCTAATAAACCCTAGTTATTTAATTATTTGTTCTTAGTATTTTAACTGCTGTGCTATTTGGCATATTTCCATGTCATTATATAATTATATCTCCTTTGAAGCATGCTTTCTGCCTATTCATATATGTCCCACAACAACTCTTTCCTCGGGAAATTCTTTTTTTTTTTTTGGCCACCAACTGCCGGCAACAGCTGGGTACGGGGGCCCCGATGCTCCAGCGCCATCCATTTTCAGGGCTAGTTGACTCGGCAGGTGCGTTGTTACACACTCCTTAGCGGATTCCGACTTCCATGGCTGCCGTCCTGCTTCCTCTGGAAATCTATCGAAGTCTGTAGCCACAGGCAGATATTTTAAATAAATGTTCATCCATAGATAATAAAGGAAGTTTAATGCTTCTTTAACCACAAAACTATATTTATTCAATAAATATTTATTTAACACAGTACTAGTGTTGCAGCCACTAAGCAAGAGGAAATGATAGTAGAGTAGGTGTTTTGGGAAGAAAGTAAAAACAGATGGAGATATGTATTTAAAGTATCTATGGGATATTAGAGTGAAGACGTTTAGTAATGAGCCAGAAATATTGGTGTAAGATTCATGGGAGGGTTCATTCAGTCATTGAACAGATATTTATTGGGGATCTATGCTGTTTGAGGCATAGGCAGGCAATGGGAATAGCCACAAGCTCTTCCTACTGCCTTGATACTGTCTGGTACAATTTTTTTAGTCATCCAAATAATTGAGAGTGGATATTACAGGAGTAGAGAGGATCACCCAAAACAAGTTCACAGAATTCAGGGGGACTGCAGGGAAAGAGGCTGAGGACAGCTTAAAATCAGCACAATTTAATGGATAAAAAAATATGTTCATGAAGAAAAATTAAGAGAATTCAGAATGAGAACCAGGAAAGATAATGATATTATGAAAGCCAGGAAGAAGGATGTTTAAGTCTAAAATTTATAATATTTTTGAATTGATTGATTTTAGAGAGAGAGAGAGGAAGGAAGAGGAAGAGAGAGGAACAATGATTTGTTGTTCTTCTTATTTATACATTTATTGGTTGCTTCTTATATATGCCCTGACTGGGGACTGAACCTGCAACTGTGGCATATTGGGATGATGTTCTAACCAACTGTTACCCAGCCAGGGCAAGTCTAAAATTTAATGACTGAATTTTTGCTTCAACTCTCCCTAAGACCAACTTTGCCTTCCTCTTCCAGGACTATATGCCAAAGTGGTGTCCTGTTTCTTAGGACCAGGGCAAAGACTCACAACTCTTTGGGAAACTGATCAGAAACCTGGAGAAGACAGTTTCAAAATCCTTAGGAACTGAGGGCTACCTGAACTACAGCATGGCTACTCTTAATGGATACTACTATAAGCATTGGTTCATATTGTGTGATTCTATGATATAGCTTGCGTAGCATCTGGAACTAATTTAATTCCATTATACCTTAAAACCACAGTGTGGCACATACTGAGAATAACTTTAAAAAATAAATTTCTCATATTAACGTATTTATCATTGGTCTCTCCTTATAAAAGGATACAAATACATTAGCACAATTTTAACGTTCTAGTTGCTTAGAGCCAAATAAATAAGAATTATTGTGTTATGTTTGAATTTCCTTATTGACTTTTCTTTGAAGCACTTATGTTCCAGACAATAGGCCTGTTGCATAATTGTGAGAGTTAATGAAAAAAATCTTCTGCACATGATCCACACGACATGTCTGAAAGTCAAAACAAAAGTATAATCTCATTTCCTGTATGGTCTTAAGTTAATGTGGCTTCTTAGAAAACCAGGAAAACAATTTGGTTATCATCCTTGATTTGGTTCAACAAAATCCATGAATAGAAAATAGTTGATTCAGAGGTCTTATAATGCATGCCTACAGAGACGATTATGTATTTACAGAATATGATTATCCCTAATTGAGATCCCAATTTGCATGAAGATATGCTATTTTTAGTGATAAAAATATTTTACAATTTGTTGAAGCATTGAATGTATTAGAAAAAGTATTTGCTAGAAGCCAGGAAAGCTGGGTTATGATTATGTCTTCGCCACTAACTCACTTGGTGACCTTGAGGAGATCAATTGAAACTGTCCCTGTGATTTCTATCTTGTCATATGAGGAATAACTGTCCATCAACCTCACTAGATTCTTGTAATTTTGAAAAGATGAATTCATTAAAGAAATACTTATTAAGAGCATATTGTTTGTCAAGCTCTGTTCTAGCACCAGGGATTCAGTGAAGAATATGCCAAATGCGGTCTCTGTTTTCATGGAGCTTAAACTTAAGGCAGGAATAGAAACATTAAACAGTCACACATGGATGAGTCTCACAAAGGTACCCCTTGTAATGGTAATGTGTGGTAGTTTGGGAAGTCAGGGAAGAACTCTCCGAAAAAATGACATGGAAGCTGATTTTGCAGGGTAAGAGTTGTTCTTATCAACAACATTCTAAGAAGAACTGATGAATAGGCTGCAGAAATTTGAGGAACTGTAAAGAGTTCAGAAAAGCCAACATGCTGAGCGATGAGGAAGAAGTGAAAGATAGTAGTTGTGAAAGCACATTGTGACATGACTAGTGAGAACATAAACTGGTTCAAATCTTTGGGAAAGCATTTTGGTAATATGAAATAAAAATCTCAAAAAATATTTCTAGCCTTTGACTCAAATATTGAGCCTTTGACTGAATAGCTATCCTATTGAAAATTGTATCAGATACAAAAAACTTTAAGATAAAAGATATTAATTAAAGTATATTTGTAATATCAGAAGAAAATAAATAACTATACAGAATGAGGAAAATATGGTGTGTGCAAATTACAAAATACATACAGCCAATAAAAGTTTGTGAAGGGTTCATGGTAGTATGAGAAAACATTTATGCTATGGTATAATTTATTTTGTAAGACAAAAGAAGAAGCAGGGGACAATTGAGGGGTTGTCCCAGGAGCATACTGCTCACATCGGTGATCTGGATCACAACAGAGGAACTCTCAGATGAGGATATCCTGATCTTATACAGAGGTACTGGCAAATCAGTTTCACCCTTGCTCTCTTTGGAGGAAGATATTATCTTTAATGCCCTGGAATGTCTCCAGAAAGAAGAGGGAAACCTCATCTTTACTATCTTGGTCAGCAAACAAATTTGTCCTTTGACCTGTAGGAAGACACTTATTCTAGCTTCCAAGGCGTTTTGCAGTGGAAACAACCTTGAAAAGGTAGTCTATCTACCATAATATGTGTAGCAATGTCATGGAGAATTGTTTCTCCAAAGCCTTTATTTTTATTATTTTTTAAATTATTCTTATTGCTAATAATTATTTTATTCAAGATTTTATTTATTTATTTTTAGAGAGAGGGGAAGGAAGGGAGAAAGAAAGGGAGAGAAACATCAGTGTGTGGTTGCCTCTTGCATGTGTCCTACTGGGGACCTGGCCTGCAGCCCAGGCATGTACTCTGACTTGGAACTGAACCAGCCACCCTTAGGTTCAAAGGCCAGCACTCAATCCACTGAGCTACACCAGCCAGGGCATAATTCTTAAAGTTGTTTTAAAAACCAAGGATTATTATAATGAGCACATGATATTCATAGTTGCGTGGCAAACTGGAAGTTGGCTAGTTAGTGACTCAGACTTTCCCTTACACAATTGTTAGCCAATCTAGGGAAGTTTCTGCCACTGATTAGCTGTAGCAACTTCTCTGGGCTCCAGTTTCTATTAAATGGCATTCCAAGACTAGTTGGTTGTCTAATCTCTAGTCTACTTTAAAATCCAAGATTTTATTATTCCACATATAAGGGGAAAAACACCCCACAGGTTGATGAATAAAAACAAATTCAAATCACTTTATTTGAAAGAATTTGTCCAATTATAATCTCAATGGCATAGAGTTAAGTTAATCAAGTCAAGCAATCTAGTACATATCTGTGTGCTGAAAGACCTTTATAAATAGATTTTAAATGATATTCAAGTAATTTTTTTCTATGTGCATGTTAATTCCATAGAAAATTTGTAAAACAGGAATATAGCTGGGGTTCTGAGACACATATTAATAAGATATGATAAGTAAATATTACTAGAAACATAAAGATATAAGAACAGCAAGGAAACTAGAAAGTTGAAAAACATGCAGCTTATTATTTTTCTTATGCAGGTCCAATACCATTTTCTCAATTTTGAAGATGTTATATAAAGAATATGGGGGAATTCTGGCCAAGATGGAGGCATAGGTAGAAATCCTTGTTTCCTTGCACAGCCAAAAGGAGAATAACAACCAATCTAAAAATCAATAAACAACCAGAAGCACAAGAAAATCAAACTGCACGGAACTTTGACAACCAAAGAATTAAAGAAAAAATCAACCAGAACAACCAGATCGGTAAGAACCCACAGTGAGGCCGTGTGGGCATGGCCGGCTGACCGAAAAACTGACTATGGACCACAGCAGTTGTCGAGGTGGGAGAAAATATCAGTCTCACACAGTCGGTTGGAAAGTGCGCTAGAGCCGAGCAGGCGATCTGCACCATTCCCTCTCTGGCCCCTCCCCCCTCCAGGCAGCACAGCAGGGCAGCAAAGAGGGTTGCCCTGCCTGGGTGAATACCTAAGGCCCTGCCCCCTTACAACTTACAGGTATGTGGAGACAAAGAAATATGGCCCAAATGAAAGGACAGAGCAAAACTTCAGAAAGAGAGCTAAGCGATGAGGAGAGAGCCAACCTATCTGATGGAGAATTGAAAGCCCTGATAATCAAAATGCTCACAGAACTGATTGAGTTTGGCTGAAAAATGAAAAAACAAATGAAAGATACCAAAAATGAAATAAAGCAAAACACCCAGGGAACCAATAGTGACAGGAAGGAAACCAGGACTCAAAGCAACGATTTGGAACAAAAGGGAAAAATAAACATCCAACCAGAACAGAATGAAGAAACAAGAATTCAAAAAAGTGAAGAGAGACTTACAAACCTCTGGGACAACCTGAAACGTTCCAATATCCGAATTATAGGAATGCCAAACGGAAAATAATAATAGCAAGAAATTGAAAACTTATTTGAACAAATAATGAAGGAGAACTTCTCCATTCTAGCAAAGGAAATAAACTTTCAGGAAATCCAGGAAGCTCAGAGAGTCCTCAAGAAGTTGGACCCAAAGAGGAACACAGCAAGGCACATCATCATTAAGCTACCCAAGATTAAAGATAAGGAGAGAATCTTAAAAGCAGCAATAGAAAAGAAGATGGTTACCTACAAAGGAGTGCCCATAAGACTGTCAGCTGATTTTTCAAAAGAAAACTTGCAGGAAAGAAGGGCCTGGAAAGAAGTATTCCAACTCATGAAAGGCAAAGACCTACATCCAAGATGACTCTATCCAGCAAAGCTTTCATTTAGAATGGAAGGGCAGATAAAGTGCTTCCCAGATAAGGTCAAGTTCAAGGAGTTCATCATCACCAAGCCATTATTATATGAAATGTTAAAGGAATTTATCTAAGAAAAAGAAGAAGATCAAAAATATGAACAATAAAATGACAACAAACTCACAACTATCAACAAATGAACCTAAAAGAAAAGAAACATAATGAAAACAAAAACTAAGCAAACTACCAGAACAGGAACAGAATCGGAGAAATGGACATCACATGGAGGGATTTCAGTGGGGAGGAGGAAGGGAGAAATAGGGAGGAAAAGGTACAGGGAAGAAGAAGCATAATTAGTAGGCATAAAATAGATGGGGAGAGAAAAATGGTATCGGAAACAGAGGACTCAAAGAACTTCTATGTACGACCCATGGACATGAACTAAGGGGGGGAATGTTGGAGGGTGGGGTACAGGGTGGAGGGGTGATAAAGGGGAAAAAACTGGGAAAACTGTAATAGCATAATCAATAAAAATACTTTAAAAATGATGATAAACAGCAATAACCACAAAAGAGTATGGTCTCATTTTTCTACTGTGGAAACAGTATTAGCGTTTAAGACTAAACTTTAATATCTGCTTACTTGGGGAATTTTCTGAGATTTAGATATTTTCATAAAACAAAGACAATTTTTTAAAAGATTTTATTTACATATTTGTAGAGAGGAGAAGGGAGGGAAACATGAATGTGTGGTTGCCTCTAGCACACCCCCGCTGGGGACCTGGCCAGCAACCCAGGCATGGGCCCTGACTGGAAATTGAACCAGCCACCCTTTGGTTCACAAGCCAGCACTCAATCCACTGAGCCACACCCACCAAAGAAAATTTTTAGTTTAAAAAACTGCTATTAGGATCACATGTAATGATATTTATGTGAAAGTTCTTTGTAGACTATAAGATTTATATTAAAAATGTGAAGGTTTATTTCTATTAAAGTGGGTGGAAATTGCACTAATCTACAAAATTATCTGATAAGCAAATGTGTGAGGAGAGGCTAAAGGGAGGGTCCATCAATTCTCCTAAACTTAAGGAAGGGACCTGCATCAGCGAAGGTGAGCTTTTAGCTAATTTTTGATGCTGGCAGGTTATATTTGAGAGAGAGAGAGAGAGACTTAAGTGGTATACCTTAGAGGGAAAAATTAGACAAAGAGGCTCGAAAGTTCCTATTTTGTTTGTAAAAAGTTTCAATGTGTCAAAACAAATAAAGTTTAGCTTTTTGGTAGCAGTTTCCCTACTCATTTATCCCTGATGAAATATCACTTTTATTTCACTAGTATGATTAATTCCAAGGTTCCCCTACTATGCCAACTCTTCTTAATCATTTCTTCTTCTGTACACCTGTTTTACAATGTAGCTGCTTCCATCACCATATTAGTCACAGGGTTCACTGAATTCATTTATTTGTCTGTCTCTGAGGATGCTCCTAGGGGTGAACAAGGGGTGGAAGAGGTTCTGTAACTATCCTATACAGGCCTGAAATGGGTTTCCATAAATGGTTATTGAATTGACTTGCCCTGGGTTAAAATGCAAATACTTCTGAGCACTATAAAAATATGGCTAAATCATGACCTCTCCACCAATAAAATTTAAAAATCGCTTTTAGCTTCATAGCTGGTTAAGGTTATTTTTCCCACACAACCTGTTAGGGATGCTGGGAGAAGGGGTGAAAGAGGGATTCAGGATTGGAGAAAGCCGGGAGAGAGCCTCTTGGCAGGAAGGCCTTTACGTGTGGGAGGTTTCCTGAGAGTTACAGGTGGGGGTGGAGGGGAAGTGAAACAGCATAAACAGCTTTGACCTTCATGTTTTTACTGAGAACTTGCCCTCCCTGCATTCAAGAAACAGTTATTCTGAGAAGAAAGGGGTGACGTGAAAAAAAAAGGAAAAACTGAAGAACCATTTATCCAGAGTTTCTAGAGGCAAAACGTTAAGTTTTATAGGGTGTAGGGAGCAAAACACCTCAAAAGAGATGTAAATAGGTGACATGTCTTATAATCATATGCATGGCTCTTTTTCATATGTATATAAATAGTGTTGTGATTAATATTATACAAGTTTATGTAAAGAAATTTTATAGAAATATTTAGTCAAAATGCATGTTCTTCAGCAACTAGCCCAGGTATCGTTAATACGATAGAGGAGAAATGGAGGTTGTCCGTGGCATTTACTAATTACTTAAAGTGGCTATTTTACATTAGACAAGGTGGAGGGACCACTGCACATAATCTTTAATCATCACAAGAACCGAATTCAAGCCGAACTTTACCATGTAGCTGGTGATCTTGGACAAGTCACTCTGTCTCACTGGGCTTGCCTTGACTTAATTGTTCAGGGTTGATCAAATGTGGCTTAGAACAAACTACCAAGAAAGAGTATTTTACAAACATGGAAGTCTCTGAATTAAAGTTAGGAATGACAATTCCATTGAATAAAGACCAAAATTCCAGCCATTTGAAATTTGGGTATTTGAATTTCAGCACAAAGAAGAGGGTACCCACTACTATCTCAGGTATTTTGCATTACTTCTGCAAAGATTTTACTTTTTAAAATCCACACAAAAACCTGAGATAGGTGTAACAATGTGCCAGTTACCATTCTGTAGGCAGTCCACAGGTTCTAAGTAATGGTGTCAACATTACGCCTAGGTCAGTGTTCAGTCCCCATGCTCTCCTGCACTATGCCACACGCCTTATGCACCCGACTTTTCATTGTATAAAAATAAAAGGAAAGTTTGCTATTTTCCGTGACCTGAGAAATCTAACCTTAGCGTAAGCCTCTACTTTCTTCTACAAATTATCCCTTGAAAAACTGTAACAGCTCAAGCAGGATTTATATTATTTAACAAATATTTCTTTCATTAGAAAAGGCTTGAAAGTCAAGAAGCTTAAAAGTTTGTGAGAGCTCACAAAACCACGAGGAAAGATTTGCTTTTGGGGGAGCGGAGTCGTTTTTAACTTCTTTTGTTTCAAAATAAGAGCAAATACCACCCCAATAGATCCCACAGCTCACAGGGGTGTACTGCAGACCCGAGAGAGGCTGGGCAGCTCTGGAAGGTGGGGTGATGAGGGATTCACGGGACTAGAAAACTGACACCAGGTGGCCCTAAGTAAAGAGGAAATCCTTCTGTAGCTGCTGGTAACTTTCACGGACTCTGTTGGAATACACAGGTCACCCAAACCCAGAACTGATTTCCCTTTCACGTATCTTTCTCTCTTGCTTCAAGTTTTCTTGTACAAATGAAGGGTTTTGACAGAAAAGAATAAACTGTTTTTATAGGGGAAAGAAATTTAAGTCATTTGAGTCTTGATTTGTTCTCTCTAAAAGTAGAGAATGAGACTAAGTTTATTATTTTAGTTTGGATATGCTGAAATCAGAGTTTTAACTTTAGAAATTTATTTTTGGTTGGGATTTATAAAACATTAAAAAACATTTCATATTTTGGGGGATAGACAGAAACAGGCTTATTTCTTCAAACATGGAAAGCACTAACCGTCTACTGGTATTTCTGACAAGTTAAAGAAGTTAAGTAGATTAATATTGTTATGAGGATTTTCTATTCCATGAATAAAAGCATCAGCATCTCTAGAATGGGGTGGGGAGATCAAGGGAGATTTATCCCAAAGAAAATCAGGTACGAGAAAAATAACGCAGGAAATGTTTTTGGTTAACTTTACTAAATAATTAATTAATTATAAAAGATTAGGTCAAAGAATAATAAATTAAAAACTGTTTTAGCATGGTCATGACTGATAATAACCAAACACACATTCACTAGCCCTGTTCTCTGTCTCTCCACATTCGGAAATGATTTTCCCAAAATTTATCAGGTGGTATATCCATCCCTCATTTATTCACTTGTCCTTTACCCCTCAACTTCCACTGAAGAAAAGGAAGAATGAGAAGAATTCAAATCATTTTTCTCCCCAGCTTTACTGTAAGCTCAGTAAGGGCAACTTGTTACCTGCTGAATGGAGGAAACTACATCTTTTCAAGCTGAAGTATCTGAAGCATTAGCAGAAGCTTCCTTACTCTGTAGAAACCTGAGGGCCTTGTCTACTCTTCAACTTTCTGCCTTTTGGCTCAGAAAGCTGTTTTCATGAACAGAAGGTTTTCTCTGCTTATGGTGAAGGAATAAGGACAAAGCTAGCTCTTGCTATAACTGTCCAGTTTGAATTCTCTCCCTTTCCTTTCTCTTCAGTG
>VMDR010037597.1:0-10194 GCA_007922815.1 Macrotus californicus | reverse complement strand
AATATAGACCTTGTACTATCCGGCTGAGAAAACATTACCCTCATTTTGAACGATGGAATAGAGAGGTTCAGGGGGGAAAGTTCCCTCATTCTCCCTCTGGAACAATATTACCCTCTCTCTGATCCCATAGCTTGCACACAACCTTATTCACTGACCCAGCGTAAAATGAGCTGGCTTCATGCACTGGGGGCAGGAAGAACTTTCTGTGGTGTCATTTAGCTCCTGGGATAATCCATATTTCTTGCAATAGTACAGCATAGATGGACCTAGAGGGTATTGGGCTAAGTGAAATAAGTCAGTCAGAGAGAGACAAACACCATATGATCTCACTTCTATGTGATCTAAACAACAAAATAAACAAACACATTTGAAACCGACTCAGATACAGAGACTAGACTAATGATTGCCAGATGGGAGGGGTGTTGGGGGACTAGGTGAAAAAGGTAAAGAAATTAAGTAGAAATTGGTAGTTACAGAATAGTCATGGGAATGTAAAGGAGAACATAGAGAATACAGCCAATAATATTGCAATAACTATGCATGGTGCCAGGTGGGAACTGGAAATACTGGAGGGAACACTTTCTGAAGTATATGATTGTCTAATCACTATGCTGTACACCTGAAATCAGTCCAAAATAATATTGAAAGTAAATTGTAATGGAAAAATAAAATATTTTTTTAAAAAACAATTTACCTAAAGCAAAAAGTCTGAATTAAGACATTTTATGAAACCATTGCTTCTGGTAAAAAGAAAAGACATTCCACAGTTTCTAAAGCATTGTTTCACTACTGAAATAAAAACTGGATAAGTTAGACTTACGTGTTAATACAGCCGTCAGGAAGACCAACGCTTCTCTGACTTCTGAATCCCTTTGAAGCAACAGCACTGTGCCCAGCTCCCCTCACCAGACGCCCAGAAGGACTTTCACAGGTGTGGCTCCCGTGAGAAAAAGGGACATCACGGATGAGACACAACGTGAACACACTGACCAGAGAGTAAGTGATTTAAAATAATATTCAATACATAATGCACAGTGAGGCAGTGAAGAAGTAAAAGATATTTTTAGTATTTCAGATTCTTTAAACATTGAGTCCCAGTTTTCCCAGCTAATGAATGTTTCGGTACTCCAGTTTGGAAAGCAAGCTTAGAAAAGCTAGCAGTATCTGTCATTACCATATCAATAAAACATGCTCTAAATGCCCCCTGAAATGGGGCTCATTTAACTGACCCCTTTATGAGATTTATGGCCTAAGAGTCACATCCAATTCCAGCTGATTAAGGGAGTTTTATGGAAGCAGAACTTGAAGAAAATGAGCCGTGCCCATAAATATGGTGTGCGGCGACAAGCCTTTAGAAGTGTTTATTGAATGAAAAATGGTTTTCCCCCCGACTGCTGTATTTCATCAGAGGCTCCACGGCTCTCTGTCAGGACCCTTTCACACATAGAATGGTCACAGGGGAGGCACTGAGAGCAGCGGAGGCACCTTAACCGCCATCATTCTTGATCCTGAAAACTTTGTGGGAAATGATGAATCAATAATATATTTATAGTAGGAGACTGGGTTTGACTAGCGATAATCACCCTGATCTTTAACTGCATAAAGTAGAAAAGAGAAAGAAAATGTTTGCGAGGTCCGTGACCCATTTATTTGGTGGTGAGCCCAACACGGATGTATGATGGATGGTGGCCCAATTATTTCTTCTCCACTAAAGCAGTCACAAGAAAAGAATACACTCTAAAACTACCGTTTGTAGTGTTCTTTTGGTCTTCCTTCCAGAGGTGGCTTCGAGTGAAGGGCAGTGCATTCCATACTCTGAAAATTCTGTGATTTTCAATTAATGAAAAATTTTGAACATAATTCAAACCCTTTCAAGAGCTGAGAGAACTATATCAACTACAGACTGGATTTTCAGAGTTTCTAAACACTTTCTACAAAATTTATCATGTACCTTTACACACCACAGATTTTATGACTTAAAATGTAACATATCTTCATGTTACATTTTAAGTTTCCTGCAAATATTTGTAATTAGAAGCTAAATACAATTTAAAAATCAGAATTAGTATAATTCAGAATATAACTGAATTTCTTATTCATGTTTCCATGCCCAAATCAAACTGACATTTGAATTTTGCTCCCTTGTTCTTTTTTTTATTTTCTGAGTACCCTGCAACTATCTGTATGCATATTTTTCTCATTGTAGAGCTGTGAGTTACAAGACTGTTTTGTCAATAGGGCTGTTGCAATGTGAATAGTAACAGTTATAACTTGGTGAAGAACATAGGGTGGGCTATATGTTATGCTTGCATGACTCTGTACTACAGCAAATAATAGCAACAAGTGGTTGTTCCAAAAGAATCATAGGATATTCGAGCTGGAAGTTCTTAGGAGTTGTATTTGTTCCCTAGGGATGTTGTCACAAAGTACTACAACCTGCTTAAAAAAACCACAGAAATGTATGGTGTCATGGTTGTGTAGACTAGAAGTTAGAATTCCAGGTGCAGGCAGGGCCACATTCCCTCTGAAACCTGCAAAAGACAATCCTTCTATGCCTCTTCCTAGTTTCTGGGGGTTGTGGGAAATTCTTGATGTTCCTTGGCTTGTGGCTGCAGCATTTCAACATGTGCATCCCTTGTCCCACAGCCTCTTCCCTTGTGTGTTTGTGTCTCTGTATCTCTTCTCTTCTTAAAGGCCACCAGCCACATTGGGTTAAGGACACACACTCTATTCTCGTACATCCCCTCTTAGCTAATTACATCTACAATGACCCTCTTTCCAAATCAGGTTGCACTCTGCAGTTTACCTTCAATGCCCCGCTACATAAGTCCAAGAGTTAGGATTTCCACATATCTTTCTGAGGCACAAAACCTGAATGCTAAACAGGAATTACCTATCAAACTACTTCCTTCAAGGAAAAGAAATTAATTCATGATGGAGAGACAGTTTTATATATTAAGAATTGGTATATATTATTTGTTCTTAAGAAGGCAAAATTTAAGCTAAAAAGACATAAAAGTATATATTTTCATTAATATTTCATTACATATATATATAAAAAAATCTGTCTGGAAAAAGTCCAACCATTGTTAACATAACAAGAATGGTTTGCATGACACCAATGTAGCCTGGCAGTCAAGGAGAGCGGACTGGAATACACATGCGTGAACAATGATGGCTTCACTGCACTAGTCAGTGGGGGCTGTAGACACCATTGAGTGAGCATGTGTGCTGTGTGGCCATCACATTTAAAATAACTGAGCTAGTAGAGCAGCAAATCTGCATCAAATTTTGTGTTAAGCTTAAACATTCCTTCCCCTAAACTATTCAGATGACTCAGAAGGCCATGGCTATGGGCAGCTGGTGATTGGCAGTTTCATCACAACAACGCGCCTGCTCACGCATCACGTCTCATGCAAAGATTTTTTGCAAAACAATCAAATCACCCAGGTGACTCAGCCCCCCTACAGCCCAGATTTGATGCTCTGTGACTTCTGGTTTTTCCCAAAATTCAAATCACTTTTGAAAGGGAAGACATTTAGGACCATCAGTGAGATTCAGGAAAATGTAAGGGGGCCGATGATGGCGATTGGGAGAACTATGTGAGGTCCCAAGGTGCCTTATTTGAAGGGAACTGAGGCATCATTGTCCTGTCTACAATGTTTCTTGTATCTTGTATCTTCTTCAATAAATGCTCCCATTTTCCATATTGTGTGGCTGGATACATTCTGGACAGACCTTGTATATATTATTTATTATATTATCATATAAGCATAATCATATAAATACACAATGTAAATATTTATTAAATTATTTATTATATAATGAATTGCATAATTATGTAATTTTATAATTATAATTATAATAATTATATAATGTAATTATATAGATATGTTTATATTACATGCATGTAATATATATTGTGCATCTATAAAACATATATTTAACATGGTTGTGTACATGGCAGAGTCCTGTAATAGACTTCTAGGAGCTCTTCTTGCTATGTCTAAGAGAAGGAACTGTGTAGGGATGCTGAGCTTTAGGTCTCAGTACCCTCAGTAATAATTTGGTCATTTGAGCAGTTCTATACAATGTATTTTAGGCCACCAGAAAAACATTTAATTACGGAGAGGAATTTTCACTTCTTATCCCATGAAAGTAGAAGATGAAGATGATGTGCAATTGGAAGTCACTTTCCTCCAGAAAGGCCTTGTTACCCAAGGCAGGCACTGACCTGCTCTCTAATGTCACACTGCAGATCATCTGCAGTGGGTGAAACTGGTGTCTGAAACTCAAACACCTTGAAGTTTCAATTTGATTTTGACATATTGTTTAATTCCTAAAAATAATGCTAACCATTTGGTGGATCATGGGCCCCTGCAAAAATCTGATGAAAACCATGGACACTCTTTGTTGAGAACGGTGCACGTTACAGTCATATAAAAATTTGCATAAAATTTCAAGGAGTTAATAGGCTGCCTGTTTTATATCCCTACTTCTAGGGAGTGTTTCTAGAAGGATAATTATTAGAATGCACTTTAAGAAACAAAATACAAATCTCCAGAATTAGAACATTTTTGGAGTTACTGTGCATCAAATATAACCACTTCCACTGGAAACCTTGTTGAGGTATCATCACCACTTGGCTCTCCAGCTCAGGCATGGAATGTCACATTAACTGTTTGTCCTACCCCAATGAGCTCGGTTAATGCACTTTCTGTCACAAGCTTTAGAGAAAGATGAGACTATTTGGTATATATATAAGACAGGGTTCAAAGTGAGAAATATATCTTTTCATTTACATGTAACAATACATATATAATAAAACAGGTCATGCAAACCAGGTAGCATTCTGTTAAGCCTTCTTTGCTTGAGATGTCAGAAAACTCAGGTACTGTTTATGAGAGGGAGACAGTGAGAGAAGGGAGGAAAGAAAGAGAGCCTCACTAAAAGTAAAAGAAATTGACTATGCAGTTTGATATATTTACAGAGCTTTGAAAAAGATTATTTCTCCCAGATAAGTATATATAGTTTATGTAAAAGAGCATGTAAACACCTTTTAATTCTTTGAAAATATATGAGATCTCTTACCTCTGGGTCTTAAGCACATTTTAATTATTCTCTTGTTCTCTTTGCCTTGGACATTTTCTAATGATCATTGCACTCAAGGCTCAGTGCCCCTTCATGAGCTTTCACTGTACCTGTCCTGTCCATAAGCCCTTAGACAGGCTCTTCTCTCTTGTTCCCTGCTGTTCCCATTCCAGAATATACACCCTGGGCTTGACATGACACTGAATGAATGAATGGATGGATCAATGAGTGAATATATTAATATACGGGGTAACTTTTTATCTGAACTCTAATCTTGGCATACTATGATGAATTCTTAGTGTTCATCAGATCTTAATTTTTTTATTTCTATCTCCTGTAAATTCTCTTTCTGACTTTTGATTTTCCTGGATCATTACTCTCAAATTTGGAAACATCTTATATTCATGCATAAATCTACAGCACTTCATATAGAGTTTTGAAAGGACAAACATCAAATCATTGACATCTCTGAAACTTTATCAACTCCACCTTAGTCATTTGCTTATAATTCCTAACAGTAATGACTTATAGGCGCTACAAAGGTTTGAAAATCAACCTAAACCCAAAATATTTATGTACTTTTTCAGTAATTGCTTAAGTGCCAAGTGTGTGCCAATAACTGTGCCAGGTGCTGAAAGATACATGAAACACAATTCTCATGGGCTAGTGAGAGAGACAAGAACATAAATAAGGGTAACCCTTTTTTTCGTATATGTGCTTCATTAGTTAATATTTTGATGTATTTTGTTTAGAAAGGAATAAAACTTGGCTATCACAATGGGATAAACGCTGTCTAATAAAAACACCCAGAGAACCATGCAAGCACAGAAGATACAGCCCACGGCATCAGCTTACCTGAAGGCTAATGTGTCCCCCAGGCTCACAGGCCAGTGTGTTCTCCATGTGAGCAGGCAAAACAACAAAACTAACAGTGCGAATTTTTATTGGCCACATTCCTGATTGTTTTCTTATATATTACGTTTCTAGAGGGTAGCATTGCCTTCTTTAAGACAGTAGGGCAGTAATTTTAGGGTCTCTGCTTAAAACTAGACATAAAAATAGCTGTTGTCCAAGTGTGCCTAATGACCGGGCTCTAAATGTGCAAAAATGCACAGAAAGAACTGAGTTTCGAGAACAGTAGTATTTCAGTCCAGACACTATTTCCCCTTTAATTAAGAAACTTAACTCTTTGGTTTGTATTCCTAAACTACTTTTCAGTTATTCATTTACTTCCAAAAAATATAGTGTCAAATTTAGCTTCCAGCTTCTCTCTTGTTATTTTTTAGACTAACTTGGTCATTTATATGATTCCTGCATGGTACATTTCTGCTCTGACTCTATATTTTTGTTGTTATGACTACTTTATCCCTGTTCATACCTTGTTCTCTAGTTGTTCTCCAGAGAAGCAATGGCATTATGTTGTCTTATTAGTACTGGAATTTGTTTTTCTGAAAGTGTTGATTTGTTCCCTTTTATTTTCCTATGTTCCAATAGCTTTTATAGCAATATAAGTGCTTCCCTAGCTTCGATTGGATATTATGAGGCACAAGGTGCTATGAGAGTGAACAAACACTTCTCTTGTGTAAATTAGAGAGTCTTCTGCCCAATCATTAAATTAAAGGAGAGAGCCGTCTCTGAAGTGAACACGGGCTGTGCATTGTCAGTCCTGTGATCCCCTAACCTGTCGGTTTTCATTAGTTTACAGAAGATGAGAAATTACTCTGAATGGCAAGACGAGTGTGATGATACTGTGTCTGTGGATGTGCACATTCCAGAGATTGAAACTGACACTCTCTTCCACACAGAGCTGAGCAGAGAGCATCATTGTTCGCCTCTGGTCCATCCAAAGTTCATGTAAACCATGACTTATGAGGTGTTTTATTTTCAGGACACTGTCCCTTAACTATATAAGGAATACTATATTGATAAAGCTAGGGTCTATCATATGTATTGTTCTGTTTTATATTGTGATAAGAAAGGATTTTATGGAAGCAGGCTGGGTGAAACTCTCTTCCTAGAAACAAAAAAAGTGTCATTAAATAAATATATCTTCATTTAGCAATTACTCAGTCTTAGGGAATAATCTGAAAATATCTTGAAATTATGTTTGTTGGTCTATACTCTATTTGGAATTTAACTGGATCCATGAATTTCTTAATCTGATTTGTTAATTTCTTAAGCTAAGCATTTCAAGCTTTCAGGCATCCTCTAATATCCCAGTTTTTGATTAAAAACATGGATGTTCAATCTACTCTTTTTATAATGTTATGTAATCTGATCATATCAATTTCCAGCCATTATCTTTTCCCATAATTTTAACTATGAATAATGAAAAATCACAGAAAAGCTATGTTTTGCTTTAGATTAGATGACCACTCTGATTCGCTCAAGCCCCACTAAGCCTGGCTTGTTACAGCAACAAGGGCTCTAACTGGTGGAGCAGGTGCTGCACCATGAATTATGTGACAGCAACGTGAGAGTTTGTTTGCTCTGGTCTTCAGGGGAGAGCAACTATTATTTTTGGGGAATTATTCCCATGTCTCTTTCCGGACTCATGAGGCACACATCATAGTCAATTACCTTATAAATTACAGGTAATAATGAGGTAGATTCCTTTGTAGTATTTCACTGCCCAGAAGACCTTAGCCTGTCACTTACAGTTTAGACACTGAATTCAGTGGACCCTCAGTCCTCCGGCTTAATTCATTGTGGAAAGGTATTTGAGAAGTGATTTTTTGAAAACCAAATCTCCTTTGTCACCTGAGAGATGCATGACTGATCATACAGGTATCAGCATGAAAGAGATGTGGGGTGACGAACCAAAGTTTTATTTGACAACCAGATTTTTTTTCCTTGAATAACTTGGTCGAGCACTGAGTTTGAGATGAGAGTTGCTCAATAACCAAGGTTTGACCATCATTGTATTTTGTCATTCAGGGGAATAATAATTTTTTTCATATTATTCATTTCCTAAAAATTAGGTAATTTACTGCCCAAGGAATTTTTGAGGTATTGATATGTCCTATTCATATAATCACTCACCAAATATTTACTGATGCCTTCCGTGGAAAAATCTCAATGTCTGGGGTGTGGGCAGAGAAATAGTCACCATAGTGCTCCCACTTGAAGGTCACAATATATTAGAGGAAACAGACTAAGCAATAGACAACTACATAACAATAAGTAAATGGTAAATGTCCAATGTCTGTGCCAGGTTCTCCAATCCACATGAGAAGGATTTTTCTACAGAATGCTGAGGAAATGCCATCAAAACACAAGGCAGCAACAAAAATGTACTCGTGGCCAGGACTGTGCTATGCTTACATCTCAAAACACATTACTAAATCTGTATGTTTATCTAACTAAAATCGACCAAGTGGTAGAACACCTCTTTTAACTAACAGTCTTCTGGTGATAATGAAGAAAATGTCAGAAAAAAGTGAACAACTGTGGCACATTCTCCTGTGCTTTATTTACGTTCTAGGGAATGGTTTCCTCTTGACCTAACCATGATTGAAAAAGTAACATGTTTCTTAAAATGTCAACAATAAATTTAAGTGATATTAAATATTTTATAGAAGAAATCCAAGCAGATACAATGTACAAGAAAAAATTCATCTAGCATAAGTTATCATTTTCCTGAATTGTACTTTCCAAAAAATACAAATGCTAATTATTTGGGAACAGTCAATATTTTGCTATATAGAAATCTTAGGCCCGAGTTGTGCAACTTCCGTTATGACTTGAGGAAGCAGGAGAGAAGATAGGTTTCATCCCCCAAGCCTTTTAACTAACATAATTTCTACAAGCTTTAGTTCAAAATTATTTTCTACTTAGATTCAAGATAGAGTTCTTGGAATATTAATATCACATGAATTATGTCACATTTTTGGCATCATTAGAAGCTAGCCTTATATCACAATTCAGTTAATTGATTCCCTAGCCATCCTGTGGCAGGACCATTATAAAGTAGATGCAAGATGAAATACAGTTCAGTTCAAGTTAACCTCACTTCACAGTAGTGACATGAGTTAATTTAATTCCTGTCACCAGACTTCACGCTGGGTATATTGCACATTACCTCTCATTATTGCAGCTACAAGTCATTATCTCCAAATCGCCCATTATATAATCTATACGTGACCCTTCTTCCATGGAGGTAGATAGACAAGCAACAGAATCTAATATCCATACAGAAATAAACCATTAACAGATAATCTCAGAGCAAGTTCATTACAAATATACAAAAAGTTGAGATCCTCAGTGCCAGCCGTTCTTCCCTTTTTTTCCTTTCTTCTTCTTGCCTCTCATTCTATCTTCCCTCCCTCCTTTCCTTCCTTCTGTAAGTGCTTATTGAGCACTTACTCTGTACTAGGTGCAGTTCCAGGTAGCATTACAGATATACCAGCATAAAAATAGACAAAGTCAATGCTCTTTTGAACCTTAATTTTTTCTCATCTCATATTTAACTTGTTACAAAATTACTTATTGAATACCTGCAACGTGCATGACTTAAGAGTGAACATCAGCTAAGTATCTTAAAATCTCTCTGGTAAGGATGTACACGCTTCACAATAAATAGAAATGATAAATATACTTTTGTTAAGAAAATGTATTAAAAATTATATAACTTCAATACAAATTCATACAAAATTCAGGGGACAAATAATTTGACAAAATTAAAGTAACTCATTCTTACCAGCTCAAATTTTCCTAATTTAAAAACAGTGACTCAGGAAATCTGTAAGAGATCAGTGTCTTTACACCATTCCCTTTTCAAGCCTTGGCAGAAGAACAAGGAAACACGTAAGGAAAATTGCACCAACTAACAACACCATGCCCTGCTCCTCCTGCCTTTGTTATCTTCCTCGCAGCTAAGACAAAGGATAATTAAGGCTTCAATAGCATCTATCAGACTGAATTTCTTAGGGCAATATTTTCATCAGTCTGTCTCTTTTCCAAGCAGAAAGAAGATTTATTGTGGAAAAAGAAAACCTTTCTAGCAATAATTATTGGCGTTGAAATAATCATTAGGTATCTCACAAGAGGTTCAATCCTTTCTCTCTGGGAACAAGGATCTCACCCTTTATGCAATCTATATAG
>VMDR010037596.1:0-10193 GCA_007922815.1 Macrotus californicus | reverse complement strand
AAGTTCTTTGGCTTCTCCATTTCCTATACTATTCCTAACCTCCCCCTGTCTATTTTGTACCAACCATTTATGCTGCTTATTCCCTGTGCCTTTTCCCCAGTTCTCTCTCTGCCCCCTCCCCACTGATAACTCTCCATGTGACCTCCATTTCTGTGATTCTGTTCCTGTTCTAGTTGTTTGCTTAGTTTGTTTTTGGTTTTTCTTTAGGATAAGTTATTGATAATTGTGAGTTTGTTGTCATTTTACTGTTCATATTTTTGATCTTCTTTTTCTTAGATAAGTTTTTTTAACATTTCATATAGTAAGGGCTTGGTGATGATGAACTCCTTTAACCTGACCTTATCTGGAAGCACTTTATCTGCCCTTCCATTCTAAATGATAGCTTTGCTGGATAGAGTAATCTTGGATGTAGGACTTTGCCTTTCATAACTTTGAATACTTCTTTCCAGCCCCTTCTTGCCTGCAAGGTTTGTTTCAAAAAATCAGCTGATAGTCTTATGGGAACTCCTTTGTAGGTAACTGTCTCTGTTTCTCTTGCTGCTTTTAAGATTCTTTCCTTTCTTTCATCTTGGGTAATGTAATTATGATGTACCTTGGTCTGTGCTTCCTTGGGTCCAACTTCTTTGGGACTCTCTGAGCTTACTGGACTTCCTGGAAGTCTATTTCCTTGCCAGGTTGGGGAAGTTCTCCTTCATTATTTGTTGAAATCAGTTTTCAATTTCTTGCTCTTCCTCTTCGTCTAGCTCCCCTATGATTCAGATGTTGGAACATTTAAAGTTGTCCCAGAGGTCCCTAAGCCTCTCCTCATTTTTTTGAATTCTTGTTTCTTCATTCTGTTCTGATTGAATGTTTATTTCTTCCTTCTGGTCCAGATTGTTGATTTGAGTCCCGGTTTCCTTCCCTTCACTGTTGGTTCCCTGTACATATTCCTTTCTTTCACTTTGCATAGCCTCACTTTTTCCTCTATTTTGCAACCATACTCAACCATTTCTGTGAGCATCCTGATTACCAGTGTTTTGAACTGTGCATCTGATAGGTTGGCTATCTCTTCATCGCTTAGTTCAATTTTGGAGTTTTGATCTGTTCTTTCATTTGGGCCATATTTCTTTGTTTCAGCGTACGTGTTATGTTGTGAGGGGCGGAGCCTTATGTATTGGCCAGGGAGCGGCAACCCATGTCCCTGCATTGTGGTGCTGTATGTGGGGGAGATATCTGAGAGGGAACAATGCCGATTGCTTGGCTCTCCTCTGGCTTTCAGTCTCTTCTCCCACTACCCACAATCAAATTGGGCCCTTTTGTTGCTGATTCCTAGGTGGGTGGGTTTGTGCACATTCTAGGACCCTGTGGGTCTCTCCAATGGACTCTCCTGTGAGGCTAGAAGTTTCTCTGCCACTACAACCCTTACAGATTTTTACAGCCAAAGGTTTTGAGGCTTTCTTTTCTCACTCTGGAACCCTGGAACCCTGGGTTGTGTGGTCTGTCTCGCTCCCAAATTGTTCCTCCCGGTTTATCTGCACGCAAATGTGGGACCACCAGCTGCCTCCTTGCCTTCCTGGTCCTCTAGCTGATGCCTTGCTGTACATCCTCTCTCCCCCAGCTGCCCATCTCCACCCCTCCTACCAGTCTGGGTGAATGTTTCTTCTTTAACTCCTTAGTTGTTAGGCTTCTATACAGTTTGATTTTTCTGGCAGTTTTGGTTATTTTTTGTTTTTAAATTTCTTATTGTCCTTCTTTTGGTTGTGCAAGGAGGCAAAGTGTATCTACCTATGCTTCCATCCTGGTTGGAAGTCTTATTCTTTATGCCCTTTCCTAATATAGAACTAGAAAATATATATACATATCCTTTAAATCATGAGTTCAATTTGTCTACCCTCAATTGAAATCTAGCACCACAAAGTTTATCCTAAACTTCCTCCATTCCATGTTTGTATCCTCCTTCTCTTACTGTGTAAACCTGTTTTTCTTTAGTTTAGTGAATTTATTTGTACTACCCTACTGTAAGTACAAAAAAATTCAGACCAACTATACCAGTATCCCTTGCAAGATTTCTTTACAGTTCTTTCTGTCCCGTTAAAGTTATATATAGTACCATGTTTGTTAATTACTTGAATTCTTTTGTCTGAATGGTCATGTTATCTGTTTTATATACAATTTCTTTCTGTTTGTATTCAATCAATCTGTCAACTATTTCCACTGACATATAATTGGTTGGTGTTTTTTATTGTAAAAACACAACATAAAGTTTATCACCTCAACCATTTTAAGTAGTGTTAACTATGTGCACATTTTAATAACAGTTGATATCTAGAACTTTTTTACCTTGTAAAACTGAAACTCTATAAACTGAACAATTCCCTCTTTTTCCCTCCTAGCCCCTGGCAACCACCAGTGTACCTTCTAAGAGTTTGCCTATATTAGATCCCCTCATATAAGTGGAATCATATGGTATTTGTCTTTTTCTGACTGGCTTATTTCACTTAGCATAATGTCCCTAAGACTTCTCCATGTTGTAAGAATATGACAGGATTTTCTTCCTTTTTTAAGGCTGTATAATATTATATTGTGTGTGTGTGCCACATTTTCTTTACTGGTTAATCCATTGATGGACTTTTAGGTAGCTTTCACCTCTTAACTATTGTGAATAATACCTCAGTGAACTTGGGTGTGCATACTTTTTTTTGAGATCCTATTTTCAATTCTTTTGAATGTATAGATGTAGATACATATAGATATATACACACATACATATCCAGACTATATATTTCTGAGATTGCTGGATCATATGATAATTCTATCTTTAATTTTCTAAAGAACCACCTAAATTGGGTTTCCAGACCCAATTCCACAATGCAGTGGAGCTGTTCCCCCACACCAACAAACAGTTCTCAGACACCAGCAGGTTGTCCCAGAATACAACTCAATTCCGACACTATCTACACAGAGGAAGCATCATATTCCACAGGGTAAGGGTTCAGTCTTACAAGACTGTCTCCCTGCCTCCCCAAATACACTTTAGATGCCAGGTTACCTGTGCTTCTGACCAACTGGCAACAGATTGGAGAGTCTAGCCACCCCCTCCAACTCACAATGTCAATTACAAGTCCAGGTTGTCATCAGTACCTCTGACCAAGTGGCTGTAAAGCAGTGGTTCCCATAACCTCCTCCTTGGATTTAAGTTGCTAGAATGGCTCACAGAACTCAAAGAAACATGTTACTTACTAGATCACTGGTTTATTGTAAAAGGATATAACTTGGAAACAGCTAGATAGAAGAGATGCATAGGGCAAGGTATGTGGGAAGGAGTGTGGACACCACTCTCCCTGCATCTCCATGTATTCACCAACCCAGAAGCTCTGTGAACCCCTCCCCCTGTTTTGTTATGGAGGCCCTGCTACATAGACACAATTGATAAAATCATCAACCATTCATGATTGATTCAACCACCAGCCTCTCTCCCCTATATGAAGGTGGGGATGGATGGGACTGAAAATTACAACTTCTAACTACTGGTTGGCTTTATTAGCAACTAGCCCTCATCTTTGGGTGCTCTCAAAAAACTCATCTCATTAACAGAGTGAAAGATAACCTTTTTTTACTCTTAACACTTAGAAAATTCCCAGAGTTCCTGGAGCTGTGAGCCAGGAATTATGGGTCAAGACCAAATATATATTTCCTTTTTTCTTTTCTTTTTTTTTTAGTTTCCTGCCCAAATTCTGTTTTTATTTATGTTTTATTGATTAGGCTATTACAGTTGTCCCAATTTTTATTGATTAGGCTATTACAGTTGCCCCCCTCCACCCACCACCCCCAACTCCCTTCAGTGATCCTACCTCCTTTGTTCATGTCCCTGGGTCATGCATATAAGTTCTTTGGCAACTCCATTTCCTATACTGTTCTTAACATGACCCTGCCTATTTTACAACTACCAATTTGTATTTCTTAATTCCTTCACCTTTTCCCCCATTTTCCGAGACTGCCTCCCCACTGGCCACCATCCCAATTTTCTCTGTATCTATGACTCTGTTTCTGTTCTGCTTGTTTGCTTAGTTTGTTTTTTAGATTCAATTGTTGATAGTTATGTATTTATTGCCATTTTTATTGTTCATAGTTTTGATCTTTTTTTTCTTGAATAAATTCCTTTAACATTTCATATAATAATGGTTTGGTGATAGTGAACTCCTTTAGCTTTACTTTGTCTAGGAAGCACTTTCGATTCTAAATGATAGCTTTGCTGGATAGAGTAATCTAGGTTTTAGGTCCTTGCTTATCATCCTTTGAATACTTCTTGACAGTCCCTTCTAGCCTGCAGTTTCTTTTGTGAAATCAGCTGACAGTCTTATGGAAATTCCTTTGTAGGTAGTTATCTGCTTTTCTCTTGCTGCTTTTAAGATTCTCTCTTTACCTTTAACCTTTGGCATTTTAATTATGATGTGTCTTGCTTGGAGTGGACCTCTTTCCATCCATCTTGTTTGGCACTCTCTGTGTTTCCTGGACTTGTATGTCTATTTCCTTCACCAACTTAGGAAGTTTTCTTTTGTTATTTTTTCAAATAAATTTCCAGTTTCTTGCTTTTTCTCTTCTCCTTCTGGCACCCCTATGATGTAAATGTTGAAACCTTGAAGTTGTCCCAGAGGCCCTTTATACTACCTTTGGTTTTTGGATTCTTTTTCTTCTTGCTGTACTGATTGGGTGTCTTTTTCTTCCTTATATTCCAAATCATTGATTTCATTCTCAGCTTCATCCATTCTGCTGTTGATTCCCTGTAAATTGTTCTTTATTGCACTTAGTGTCTTCTCCATTCCTGATTGGATCATTTTATGCTGTTGAAGTATCCACTGAGTTCCTTGAGTATCTTTATAACCAGTGTTTTGGACTCTGCATCTGATAGATTGTTTATCTCCATTTCATTTCGTTCTTTTCCTGGAGTTTTGTTCTTATTCTTTTATTTGGGCCATATTTCTTCATCTCCTTTTTTTGGCAGCTTCCCTGTGTTTGTTTGTATGTATTAAGTAGAGCTACTTTTACTCAGCGTCTTGGTAGTGTGGCCTAATGTATAGAGTCCTATAATGCCTAGTGGCACAGGCTCCCCTATCACCCAAACTGGGTACTTGAGGTACACCCTCCATGTGGGCTGGGTGCTTCCTCCTCTTGTAGATGAATCTTGATGGCTGTCAGCAGGTCAATAGGAGGGATTTACTCAGTCAAGACAGCTGGTAGGACTAGCTGTGACCCCTGTCCAGCAACCACCTTCCTCATGGCTTGTGGAGGTGGTTGGGTGATACTCTGATATGGTCTGTAACTGTCCACTGGGTGTGCAGGTTTGGGATTTCCCTGGGTAGTGCAAGCCAAGGTCGGCCTCCAACTGTGTTCTTCTGTCTGGGACCCCTTGGCATAAGCTATAAAGCAATCTATAGATGGTTGCTGCTAGTGCCAGGCCTGGGCCCATTCAGAGAGAGGTATAGGGGACTGGACTCAGCTATTGTTTTTTTAAGCATATCTGAAGCCTGTGCCTAGCCCAGCCACTGTTACCAGTTTGGGTGGGCCCATGAGTTAGACAGGGTGGAGTCTTAGGTAATCATCATGGTAGGGCTTACAGTGTGAGCCCAGTTGGTAGAGACTCAGATATGATGCCACCACACTATGGCTCTGTGTTAGGGAAGGCTCAGAAAAGGTATAGTGGTTGCTGTCTGCAGTTCTGTCTGGGAGGAAGCTGTCCCCCAGCTCTTGTCCTGATGCCAGACACTTCAGTTCCTCCCCATATGCCACTGGTTCTCTTCAAGGTGCTGCCCCAAAGCTGGAGCCCAGAGGGAGTAAGTCTGTATGTATGGAGGGTCCTGCAAGAGAATCCCAGTTTCTTCCGCTGACCCAACCCCCACTGTTTTTTACTGCCAGAAATTATGGGGCCTTATTTTCCTGCCCCAGGAACCCTGGATTGGTGGTCTGACATGGGGCTGGAATCCCTCACTCCCGAGATAGCCCTCCATTTTATATCCACCACATGTGGGTTTGGGACAAGCCTCTTCAGTGTCTCTATGTCTCTACCCCTCCTACCCAGCTGGATGAATGTGGTATCTTTAATTCCTTAGTTGCTGGACTTCCATACAGCTCTATTTTCTTATGGTTCTCAGTTATATCCATTCTGTAGTTTAACTGTAATTTTGGTGTGATTGTGCAAGGAGGCAAGCCGTGTTTACCTACACCTCTATCTTGACCAGAAGTCTAGGTCACTATTCCAAATATTGTTTCTTTACAGATCATTATATTGCACCACCACTGCATACTGTTTTCCATAGCAGTTTCATCCTTTTACATTCCCTCCAGTGCACAAGGATTCCAGTTTCTCCACATCCTCACCAATGCTTGTTATTTTCTGTGTTTTTGATAATAGCTGTTCGAACAGGTATGAGGTGATATCTCCTTGTGATTTGGATTTGCATTTTTCTGATGATCAGTGTTGAGCATTCTTTTTATGCTTGTCGGCTATTTGTTTATCTTTGGGAAAATGTCTGTTCAAGTCCTTTGTTCATTTTTAAATCAGGTTATTTTGTTATTGAGTTATAAGAGTATTTGTATTTAGTGTTAGAGGTTACTTTTCAATTATTTTTAATTTTATATGGTTCAAGAGTCAGAACTATACAAACTTAAAGTTTTCATATGTCTTACTCCCATCTTATCCCTTCTACTCCATTTCCACATACCCAGCCACTATAGATAACCATTTTCTTTAGTTTCTGGTTTATCCTTTCTATGTTGTCTTCCTTCATACTCAAAAGATAGACTACTACATATATATCTTGGAAATCATACCTGGAAATCTTTCTTTATTCTTTTTCATGATTTTATAGTATTCCATGTATAGATGTGCCAAGTAGTTTATTCAGCTAGTCTCTCATTGTTGCATTTGAGATTGTTTCTAATGTTTTGCTATTACAGATAATGCTAAAGTGAATAACCTTTTCACATATTTTGTATTTCTGTAGATGTATCTTTAGGGTAAATTCCTAGGAGTGGGATTGTTGGATGAAAGGGTAAATCTGAGAGTGATTTTGTTAGAGGTGGCCAAATTCCCCCTCTGTGGGGATTGTACCATTTTGTGCATCTACCAGCATGTATAAGAATGCCCAGTTTCTCAATAATGTATTTTTTAAGATTTTATTTATTTTTAGAGAGAGAGGAAAGGAGGGAGTAAGAGAGGGGAAAACACATCAATGTGTGGTTGCCTCTCACGTGCTCCCTGCTGGGGACCTGGCCTGCAACCCAAGCATGTGTCCTGACTGGGAATAGAACCAGCAACCGTTTGGTTCACAGGCCAGCACTCAATCTACTGAGCCCCACCAGCCAGGGCTTCAATAATGTATTATTAAGTAATACTTTTAAATTAGCAGTCAAACTGGCAAATTTATATGTTGGAAATGAAGCCATTTTATTGCCTCCTGGCAACAAGAGAAATTCTTTATGGGAATGAGTAAATAAACATGTGCTACATTTAAGTTCAGAGGGATAAGAACTCTGTTTAGATTTAAAACTCAAGAGAAATTGAGTGACTTTTTTTTAGTTTGTTTAAAGAAACGAAGGGGTGGAGATGGAGACAGATGTTAGTGACAGAAGATGTTAAAATAATTGAGCCTCACCTAGGTCTTAATTTAAGACCTTGAGTTAAATAGAAATTAAGTGAGGGCTTATTAAAAATAATATATGAAATAGCCCTGGTTGCTGTGGCTCAGTGGAGTGGGTGCCAGCCTCTGAACCGAAAGGTCACTGGTTCTGTTCCCAGTCAGGGCACATGCCTGGGTTGCAGGCAAGGTCCCCAGTTAGGGGCGTGCGAGAGGCAACCAATTGAGATCTCTTGCGTGGATGTTTCTCTCCCTCCCTTCCCCTCAAATAAATAAATAAACTAAAAAAAATAATGTATGAAATAACAGTGGCATATAGAATGCCAATAATATGATTTATTTTCCCTATATCAGGAATTTGTAGATGTCCAAGGAAAACCTGACTGGTGCTCATACCAGGAGAACAGACTTATTAATGAATTTTATTTCTATTAGCTTTTATTTTCGGAGTTAAGTGTTTAAGTTAAAAACTGCTTTGGCTGAGGTAGTTGGCACATGAAAGTATGTCTATTTTAATTTCCCAGTCAGAAAGGTAAAATGTGTGGAGTTTATACATTAAATAAAAGCCTAACAAGTTTTTATTTGCTGAAGACAACAAATGAAGAAGTTTCTAGATAACAGTTTCAGTAGAAAGCCAAATATGCAAATAACAAAGGAATTTACTAAATTAAAAAAAAAAATTTATCCTCACCTGAGGCCATTTTTTTTCTCACTGCTTTCCAGAAAAGAAAGGAAGGAGAGGAGAGGGAGAGGAAGAGAAACAAACATCGATGTGAGAGAGAAACATCAGTTTGTTGCCTTCTTGTACGCACACTGACTAGGGCTTGAATCTGCAACCCGCGTATGTGCCCTGGGTGGGAATCAAACTGAAGACCCTTTGGTCTATGGGATAACACTCAAACCAACTGAGCCGCACTGCCCAAAGCTGGCATTTGGTCTTGCACATTAAAGCAGAGCTTCCCAGCTGGTGTGCTTCTACATAGTTACAGGCGTGCCTAAATACAGAGACCCTCAGCCTTTGGAGGTTATACATATATCATTTCTTAAATATGTGATAGTGTAAAAGTTGGGAACTGCCATATTATGTGTTGTTGTTCATGTTCTAAAATTATCATTAAGATTAAACATTTAAAACTCTGTCAAAGTAGAGAGCACTATGTGATGGTGCTGATAAAGGCAATCCTTAAATAGCATTAGTCCATCAGGGGGAAACTGTATTTATACTAGACTAGCACTGGAATAGATTTCCATTTATATGAAGAATATTTGAGATTATCATATAATTTATGTTAAATGCTAATTATGCACTAAGATTGTACCTGTTTCATTGGATGAAGAAATACTAAGAATTTTGATGGTCAAGAAAAGTTTCATGGAGAAGGTAACATTTGGACTGGGAATCAAAAACTCAGACTTTGGTAGGCAAATTGGTGGTAAAACATGCCAGAAAGATGAATAGTGGGACAAAGACTGAGAGCAGTAGTGGGCTTGGTGTGTTTGAAGAAAAATGAGTAAAACAGTTTTGCTAAAGCTAAAGCATCTTAAAAGAGAGAAGTTTGGGAGGAAAAAAGAGGTCAGTACCCATAAAATTGTTAAAGTTCTTAAATGCCAAAGAAAGGAATTTGAATTTAGGAATTTGAATACCTAAAGAAAATCTCTTAGGTATTTGAGCTAAAGAGTGATGTGTCTGAATGTGACCAAGCAATTTCTTAAGCACATGAATACCACCCTTTCCTTGTGGTCAATTTGTGCTGTCTTTTTATCCACTTATCTGGACCAGATAGCATCTTCAGTTGAACAGTTATTCATTTCTAAATGATACTGTCTGAATAAATCAGTTGTTGCTGAGTTTCATTATATGATACTAGGTGGGAAGACTGCAGATGAGTAAAATTTAAAAGCATGGTTAATAGAATTTTATGTACTAGATTATTATAATATGAGTTGGATTTTTATCACCTATATTCAGTGTGTTTTTCTTTTTATAATTTTTTTATTGTTGTTCAAGTACAGTTGTCTCCATTCCCCCACACACACACAATACCCCCCTACCCCAACCATCCCTACCTCTCACCCTCAAACCTACCCTCTTTGTCCATGTGTCCTTTATACATGTTCCTTGATGGCCCTTCCCCTATTTTCCCTCATTATCCCTCTCCCCCTACCCCTCTGGTTACTATCAGTTTGTTCTTTATTTCAATGTCTCTGGTTATATCTTCCTTGCTTGCTTGTTTTGTTGATTAGGTTCCACTTATAGGTGAGATAATTTACAATAGCCAAGTGCTGGAAGCAGCCTAAGCGCCCATCAGTAAATAAATGGATAACAAAACTATGGTACATTTTCACAATGAAATACTACGCAGCAGAAAGAAAGAAGGAGCTCCTACCCTTCGCAACAGCATGGATGGAACTGGAGAGTGTTATGCTAAGTGAGATAAGCCAGGTGGTGAAAGACAAATACCATATGATGTTACCTTTAAGTGGAAACTAATCAGTGTGTGTTTTTCAAAAATTTCCTAGAATTTCTGTGGAAGGAATTCTAAGTAAACTGATGCCAAATTATTTTGTTAAGTTTAATAC
>VMDR010037595.1:0-10191 GCA_007922815.1 Macrotus californicus | reverse complement strand
TATGTCTGAATGCTTTAAATATTGATACATAAAAAAGTTATGATATAAAGCATCTTCTCCAACCACAAGAGGATAAAATTAGAAATTAATAACAAGGTAAAACTGGAAAATTCCCAATTTGTATAAAGTCTTAAACAACCAATGAATAAAGGAAGAAAGCACAAGAAATAATACAAAATTCTTAGAAATGATTGAAAGCTAAAATACAACATATCAAAACCTATAAGATACCGGAAAAGCAGGGCTAAAGGGGAACTCTATAGCTATAAACTTACATTATGTTACAAGAAAGATCTCAAATCACCAACTTAACCTTACAACTCAAGGGACTAGAAAAAGAACAAACCAAAGGCAAAGCTAGAAGATGGGAAAATAATAGATATTAGAGCAGAGATAAATGAATTTATAATAGAAAAACACTAGAAAAAAGGACTGAAAACAAAATTTGGTTCTTCAAAAAGATCAACAAAACTGACAAACCTTTAGGCAGGTAGACTAAAAGGAATAAAAAGAAGACTCAAATTACTAAGCCAAGAAAAGAAAAGGAGGACACTTACTCATTCTATAAAAATAAAAAGGGTTATAAGGAGTACTGTGAACACTGTATGCCAACAAATTGAATAATGTAGATTAAATAGGTATGTTCCAAAAAAAGCCCCTACCAAGACAAAATCATGAAAAAATGGAAAATCTGAATAGATTGATAACTACAAAGGAGATTGAATCAGTAATAAAAAATCTTCCCAACAATGGCTTCAGTGGTAAATTCTACTAAATATTTAAAGAAGAACTAATATCTGTCCTTAAACTTAAAAAAAAATTGACTAGAAGAGAATACTCCCTATCTAGTTTTATAAGGCCATAATAACCCTGCTGCAAAATCCAGACAAAGACACTATAAAAAAAATTACAGACCAATATCTCCTACAAACACTCATGTAAAAATCCTCAACAAAACACTAGCAAGTATAATTCAGCAGCATATTAAAAAGGATTATAAACCATGACCAAATGAGATTTGTTCTTTCAATGCAAGGATGGTTCAACCAGTGTAATATGTCATTATCAAAAGGAAAAAAACCCCAAAGGATCATCTTCAGTTATACAAAAAAGACATTTGACAAAACTTAACACCCTTTCGTGATTTAAAAAAAAAAAACTCAAGTAGAAATAAATGGAATATATCAACACAATAAGAGCCACAGAAGAAAAATCCACAGCAAACCATACTTGGTGATAAAGGACTAAAACCTTCCTCTAAGATCAGGAACAAAGTAAGGATGCCCACTTTCACCATTTCTATTCAGCACAGTACGGGAAGTTATAACCCGAGCAATTAGGTTAGAAAAAATAAGTAAAAGGCACCTGAATAGAAAAGAAAGATGTAAAGGTATCTGTTTGCAGATGACATGATCTTATATGTAGAAAACCCTAATGACTCCAGAAAAAGGTGTAAGAACTAATCAGTGAATTCAGCAAAGCAGCAGGATACTAAGTCGACATGCAACAATCAGTTGCATTTCTATACATGAACAATGAGAATCTGAACAGGGAACTACAAAAACAATTCCATTTACAATAACAGATAAAACAATTAAATACTCAGAAATATGTTTAACCAAGGAGGAGGAAATAACAAAACATTGCTGATATTCAAGAAGACACAAACAAATGGAAACACACACCATGTTCATGGATTAGAACATTTAATCTTTTTATAGAGGTTAACTACTTTTTATTGTTAAATTATATTGTAAAGTCTTCATCTACAAGTTAATCAGGGAAAAATGCTTTGCAATGACATCAAGGATGTTATTTATTCTAGTGGAATAAAACAGACAGACAAAAGCCCAGATATACATTTTTTTAAAAAGACTACATGTTTTACCTGGTCCTACTTTTGCTATTTTGGACCATACCTTTCCTATTAGAAAATTGATCTTACATACATATTAAGTCTGATTTATCATCCCACATTTTTAAACATTAAATGCAGCTTCACACAATTTCTACTTATAAATAAAAGATTTACACCAAAATGGGAAACAGTTTAAAAGCAAAGCAAGTGAAAGTAAATTGCTATTACCTTACAGCAGAAAAGCTGAGTAAAGCGTGCCCCTGTGTGGCTCATCTCAAAGAAACTCTTCCTCAGAGAGGCAAGCGGCTCTAATCCAGGAGCGGGCCCCTCACTCCCTCTGCAGTACAGCGCCTGCACACACTTCTGCTAAATTGCCAAGTGAAAAATGTCTACAAAGTATCTAGAAGCTAAATATTAGAATAGGGTTAATTCAAATCAAAATTGTGTGCTGATGTAAATATACATCTTCAGCTTTTCCCCCCTTTTCAAAGTATCTTTTTATTTCAGATGATATTTAAAAATAACTTACATTTTTACTATGCTTTATGGTCAAAGACCGTAAAATAATAACTCAAACAAATAAGATTAAAATTACTGTTTTACTTAATCCTATTGAAATTTCGATTACTTAACCAAGTTATACAAGACGTAAGTTTTAGGTAAAAAGAAAAAACCAACCACAAAGAATAAAGTTAACGAACTTCAAGAATACACAAAAATCATAATGTCCACCTTATTATACTCAGAGTTTACAAATTCATGTATTAACTACTGTAGATCCAAAAAAAGTTTACTATGCAATTTAAAAGCAAATACCTTCTGCACTTTTTACATCAAATTATGTTGGGAAATAGGGGGCAAAAAAACTTGGCAAAATTTGTTTTAGTAACAGAAGACAATGCAATAAGGACTCCAAATGGCAGCTAAGACCAGTGTGTAAAGTTTCTAACTTCTAAACAGACACACACTTATTTATCTAAAAAATATTTTGGTAGCTAATTGGATTGACAATATTTTTTGTGTAAATAAAAAGTACAGTTTTCCAATTATATCCTTATGGCTAACTAAACAGCTTTTAAAAACATGTACAGCCAGCTAACAGTCCTCTAAAACATGTATATGTAAGTTACACTAAAAGATCTCTGCTAAAATTCAACTGTATCTAAATGGGCCTTACTGAAGTAGGGCATTCAGGATACTAGAAGTCATTTAAAAAGAGAGTACAGTAGGGCTACAATAACAGCATTACATTAATAAAAGTTACAGAAGAGATTATTGCTGCACTATTCCCCATAAACATCATGAAACTTTTTGTTCTTACACAAAGTATAACCTCAAGGTACTTTTTCTCTTACAATTTCATGTTTCATGTATCTCTAAAGTTTTTATCCAGCAGAGAATAATTCTTAAATCTCTTCTGTAAAGATTCAAAGTATTTAAATGTGTAGCTTCACATTATGCATTTTGCCCTTCTTGTTTCCCAAATTGACAGAAACAATATACAAAAATGAAATAAGATGTCCACATTAAAAAAATTAAGCCCACAAAAAGTTCCAGAGCTAAAAAAAATTATTCATACAGCACAAAGTGATCTCCTACTAGTCCAAAGTCCAAAACATTTAAATGAAATCCATTTATATAGTATCTTGTTTGCTTTTCAATGAAACACTGTATTTACTGAGGTGAAATCACATTATTTTAGCTCTTGAGTCAACAAGTGTACACATTTTTTTTTACACAGTTATTAAAAACAGAAGACCACCCTGGGTGATGTGGCTCAGCGGGCTGGGTGCCAGCCTGTGAACCAAAAGGTTGCCAGTTCGATTCCTGGTCAGAGCACATGCCTGGTTGGAGAGGCAACTGAGCAATGTTTCTCGCTTACACTGATGTTTCTCTCCCTTTCCTTCTTCCTCTCTTCCCTTCTCTCTAAAAATAAATAAATAAAATCTTTAAAAAAATAAAAATAGGAGACCAAATTGAGTGTGTCAAAGAGTTATTCAGTTGGAATTTCCAGAGTCATCAAGAGGTGAAGGAGAGAACGGATTTACTTGCTTGGTTTCCATAGCTTGGAAGACCAAAAACAAAAAAAAAATGGCCACAACAACAAATGGCAAAATTTTTATCTACTTGGGAATGGAGCATCCCTTAAAGATGATTTAGATATAACGGAGCTCACTAATGAAGATGTTGCGGATCAGCTTGTGAAATATAGGGTGAATCCTGGCCCTATTGTGGAAACAACCAGGAAGCTATATAAGCAAAAGCTGTTGAAACTGAGGGAACAAGGAACAGAATCAAGATCTTCTACTCCTTTGCCAACAACTTCTTCAGCAGAAAATACAAGACAGAATGGAAGTAATGGCTTTGACAGGTACAGTGACAACGAGGAAGACCCTAAAATAGAGCTCAAGCTTGAGAAGAGAAAACCACCAAAGGGCAGAGCAAAGACTCCAACACTGCAGCAAAGAAGAGCTGGGCACAATCAGAGCTACTCCCAAGCCGGGGTAACTAAGACTGAGCGGACAAGTGGGTCTCAAAAGGCGGACCTCTGCAGGCACTAACTAGGGAGCCACAAGAGAGCTGAGAAGGACTCCGAGGAAAAGGGTGGATACTTCAGAATATGTTTGTACAGACAGTGCAACAATTTCAGAGAGTGCTCCTATACCTGAAACTATGATGGCTTCAAGCAAAGAAACCTTCGTTGTCAATAGGGTGACTGGAAATTTCAAGCATACAGCTCCCATTCTTCCAATCACTGAATTCTCAGACATACCCAGAAGAACACCAAAGAAACCACTGACAAGAGCTGAAGTAGGAGAAAAAACAGAAGAAAGAATAGAAAGGGATATTCTTAAGGAAATGTTTCCCTTTGAAGCATCTTCACCAATAGGAATTAATGCTAGTTGCCATGGACCAATCAAAGGGGCTGCAGGCCAGCCATTAGAACTCAGTGATTTCAGGATGGAGGAATGTTTTTCATCTAACTATATTCCTAAGTATGTTCCCTTGGCACATGTCAAGTCAGAACATTTAATCTTGTTGAAGATGTCAATACTAACAAATGTGATCTACAGATTCAATGGAATCCCTATTAAAATCTCAATAACAATTTTGAAAAAATAGAAAAACCCACCCTAAAGTTCAAATGAAATCTGAAATATCCCAGAATAGCCAAAGCAATCTTGAAAAAGAAAAAGAAATGCTGGAATGCCCACACTTCTTTTTTTATCATTGTTTTATTGTTGTTCAAGTACAGTTGTCTGCATTTTGCTCACACTTCTTTATTTGAAAACTTTACACAGTAATCAAAGCAGTGTGATATTGGATTAAAGACAGACATATAGATCAGTGGAATAGAGAGGCCAGAAATAAATCCTCACATATATGGCCCAATGATTTTTGACGATGGTGCCAAGACCCTCGGGGAAAGGATAGTCTTTTCAACAAGCAGTTCTGGGAAAACTTGATATCCTCATGCAAAAGAATGAAGGTGGATCTTTACCTAACAACATATGCAAAAATTAACTCAAAATTGATCAAGGACCTAAATGTACAACTGAAAACTACAAAAACTCTCAGAATAAAACATAGGGCCAAGGGTCCACCATATCAAATGAGCCAGTCAGAAAATGAAGCCAGTGCAGCAGAAAACAGAACCAAATGATGGAGACTTGAGTCCCTATGACAATGTTTGTGCTCCTGGATCCGCCCATGCCTGAAGCTAGTGGCCTCTGGATTTTTTTAGTTTTGTGAACCAATAAATACTCTTTGTTTAAGTTTAAAAAAACATAGGGCAGAAACTAAAATTGGATTTGGCCATGATTTCTTGGCTATGATTCCAAAGGCACAGGGAACAAAAGAAAAAAATAGACAAATTGGACTTCACAAAAATTTTAAAATTAAGTACATTAAAAGACACTATCCGCAGAATAAAAAGGCAACCCACATAATGGGAGGAGTACTTGCAAATCATATATCTGTAAGTGATTAGTATCCAGAATATACACAGAACTCCTAAAACTCAAAAACACAAAAAGCAAACTGGTGCCAAAATAAACAAAAACTTGAATAGACATTTTTCAAAAGAAGACATACAAATGATCAGTAAGTGTATGAAAAGATGATCTGCATCTCTCAGTCATCAGTAAAATGCAAATGAAAACTATGAGATATTGCCTCAAACCCATTAAGATACAGAATAACCGGAACTCCTGTGCACTGTTGGTGAGAACGTAATATGGCACAGCCACTGTGGAAAACAGCACAGAGGTTCATCCAAAAATTTAAAAGAGAATTACCACATGATCCAGCACTTCCACTACTGGGTATATAGACTCCAATCATTGAAAGTGGGGTCTCAAAGAGTTACCTGTACACTCATGTACATAGCAGCATTATTCACAATTGTTAAAATTTAGAAGCAAACCAAATGCCCATTGACCAATAAATGGTTAAGCAAAATATAGTATATACATACAATGAAATATTATTTGGCCTTAAAAAAGAAGGAAATTCTGCAGTATGCTACAACATGGATGAACACTGAACACATGCTAAGGAAAATAAGCCAGTCACAAAAGAACTGATACTGTAGGAAATCACTTCTATGACATATGTAGTCAAATCCAACGAGACAGAAAGTTGAATGGAGTTGCCAGGCACTGGGCTATGGATAGGGAATGAAGTGTTATTTTTTAATGAGTACAGAGTTTAAGTTTTAAAAGACGAAGAGTTCTGTAGACAGGCAGTGATAATAACAGCACATTAATGAATGTATTTAAATACCACTAAACTGTAGGCTTAAAAATGGTTAAGATGGTAAATTTTATGTTATGCGTCTTTTATCACAATGAAAACAAAGAAAAAATTAAGTATGTCATTCACAGAGGATTAAATATTAAATGCTGTCTAATTTCAAGCAGGCTCATAATTGATAATTTTGAGTTCTAATGAATTGTTTGGTTTCCTCATGAATTTGAATTATTAAATTATTAACCTGCCTCTATCCACTGTCTCTTAGACAATCTGCCTTAATGCCATTTATTTGGGATAATGGATAACCCTGAATTTTTAGGCCTAAAAATGCCAGTTTTAAATTTAACTGGGAAACAGTCTTTACTCTGGAAGCTTTCATAATTTCCCCACGTAGACCCTGCAGTGCACCAACATCCGTGCACGAGAGCACGCAGGGAGGTGTTTTATATGCTGGAAGGGCTAAAGGAAAAATAAAGCCTAAAACCCTGAAACGGTTTTTCCATTGCCAACCTCTAAGCTTTCATTTAAAAATAGCCTAGTGAGTGCCTTATCACTTTATTTTCCCAGTGTCCTAGCAAATAGCTCCCCGAGGACTTAGTTATACCTTCTCAGGACAGGCCCACAGTAAATACTTGATCAATCTATTTATTTCATCCAATGTTAGCAGATTTCCAACTTTTCCCCCTACATAATATTCCCCTATTTCTCTCTCAGAGTCTTTCAGTTAAAAAAGATTTGCCAAATTTCAGTCTACAGTAAAAGAAAAATTCCTTAAACTGAAAATATCTTTTATACATTATTTATTGTCAGAGTATAACAGCATAAGGGCTATCTTTTAAACTGCATTTATACTAACATATATAAATATATGTGTAAGCGCTTTTCTTCCAATCATATAAGCATTAATTAGCTCAGCCACACAATGAGGGGAAAGGAAATTTTAAAATCAAACTGACAAGTCAGGAAATGAAAGACTTGAGTGTGGCAAACGCTAGTGGTCGGTGATGCTGGGTGACAGGTACAAGAGGACTTGCTGTGGTTTCACTTCAGTGCGTCTCTGAGCACTTCTGCAATTTCTCCTGCACGTTCAACTTTGCTAAGTGAGGGTGGAAAAGTGAATAGTTAGCTGCACTAGAAGTATCAACCCTGGAAGATAAAATTGGCTAATAAATAGAACAAGTAGAACAAGAGAAACAAACTGACCAATGTCAAGTTAAAGGCATCTGCACGGGGCAGCATGGTCAGGGGAGAGGGGAACTTGACTGGACCCTTCATGGCACCAGACACCAGATGACTGACTACAGAGTAAGTGACCAGACTCTTTCAGGCCTCGCTTCCTGATGTATTTTATGAACATGCTGGTTCAGAGCTATGTTACTCTTTGTAGTCCAATCACTATCTGCATGAGAAGCACCTGTTAAAACGTAAATCAAGCCCTGACTGGTGTGGCTCAGTTGGTTGGGCATCGTTGGGAAAAGTGAGGGCTGGCTGGTTCGATTCCTGGTCAGGGCACATGCCTGGGTTGTGGGCCAGGACCTTGGTTGGGGTGTTGGACAGGCAACCAATGATGTTTCTCTCACACATTGATATTTCTCTCCCTCTTTGTCCCTTCCTTCCCCTCTGTAATAAATAATAAATCTATACATAAAACCTTAAAAAGAAAACAAATAAATCAAGGGCCTCACCCAATGCTGACCTTTGAAGCTGCTAACACCACAAAGGCTGAGACCTGGGGATATTGACTCCCTGATGACTTAAATGGGGACTAAAGTTTGAAACCCTTGAGGATCTCTCTAGCTGTCTACCAAGACAGAATGAGCTACTGCGGTGGTGATCCCCCACCCACAGGGCCATGAGTAACCACCTTTCCTCCAGCCTCTGTCAGCAGGAGCCCAGCGGAAGTTCCCAGCAAGGCCCCCCAGCCACATCCCCTCCCAGTGTGCGACCTGCTGTCCCATCTGCCTAGAAATGACTGGGACCATCTCATCATGCCCGTTATGGTCAGTCACCACGGTGACAGACCTAGGTAGGCCTAGGAGTGGAAAATCACCAGTGGGGAAACTGTAGTCTGGGAAAATGCCTGCCTGGGAAGCTGCCTGCCGACCCTGCCCAGGACAAACAGGTGCCCAGCTAAGACTGGGGGTCTGGGGTCGGCCTATCCAGCATAACAGGATGCAGCTTTAATGTGAGGCTTGACAAGATGTATCAAGAACAATGGTCAGCAGAAACGGCACCCAGCGACCAGCTCTAGCCAGTCAGACTCTGACACCAACCAGTTACCCTTCGCAGGTTTTTGTGCTTAAAAACCCTGCCCTAAGAACAACTGAGCGAGTCTTAACCTCCCTTGGTTGGCTCCCCAACCTCCCTAGGTTGGTCCCACTTTCCCCTATGAGTCTTAATCTCCCCTTGTTGGGTCCACATTTCCTACTTTCCCCCTCGAGTCCCAATCTCCCTTGGTTGGCTCCACCTTTCCCTCTTATTCCCCGCTAATAAACTCTGCCCCTTAGCTCACTGTGTCGTCTGGTTTCTTGAGCGACTCCCACCTAACACATGGGAAGTCCAGACCTCCTGAGGCAGCCCCTGGCTCCCAAATCCCAAATCATTTTGTGCACTCCCTGTTCTGACCCCATCTCCCACCCCTCCCCATATTCTGAAACCTTGTGGTCCTCTTGGTCTGTCATCAGCAAAGTTCCCTGCATCTTCACCTTCCTGCTCCAACAGCCTCTGGCTCCTACTGAGCACATGGCTTTCATCGAAGGCCACTGCAGTGGTGCTGCTCCCCCTCCCACAACCCTCATATGCTGGCTCAAGGGGGCACTGGGGTTATCTTTGCTCCTCACTATTCACCTCCCCTCCTTCCTCTCAGCCATCTCTTAGACCACCCAGCTGTGACTCCCCTGTCAAACTGTCACCTATGCCCCTCCATATAATAATCTCCTTTCCTCTTTGTCCTGATTTTCTGCCTGCTAGATCTCTCCATTTCTGAAACAGAGGTGTTGACATTTGCCACTGTAACAGTAGATTCATCTACTTCTCTTTGTAGTTCTATCAGTTTTTGTCTCATGTACCTTGACACTATTGTTTGGTGCATATGCACTAAGAAATGTTATAAATCTGGAATATATGTTACAGAATGCTATGAGGCCTAATGTCACAATCCTTTGTTCCTTTGAATGCAGTACAAAGTACTATAAATACTAACTCCTCAAACCAGAAGTACATTTTATTTCCAATTAATCTTTTGCATGTTTTGTAACTTTCTAACATACATGACATCATTATATAATGTCCCTCTTTATTCCTAATCTCTTTCCTTACTCTTAGATCTGTTCTATCTGAAATTAATATAGCTACTCCAGCTTTTCCTTGAAGGAGTTAGAGTTAGGTGTTTCCCTGTCCCTAGGCAGGCTAGGCTCTCAGAAACCAGTTTCTCCTGAGGGGAGGCCTTGTTCAGAACAGGATGCTCTGACATATTTCAAAATCGTTACTTCCCCCTCCCCCCAAGCACAAGGGGCTTTTTCTCCAGCATTCACTGCAGAGGCCTGGTAGAGCTCCTGGAGGTAAAACTCACAAAACTC
>VMDR010037594.1:0-10190 GCA_007922815.1 Macrotus californicus | reverse complement strand
AGATTGGCAAAGTTCAGGAAATGAAAGGAGGGGCAGAGAGAGGGGAGGAGAGGATGAGAAGAGGAGGGAAGAAAAGGAAGAAAGGAAGGAAGGAAACACATAACTCAATGTTTGTATGAGATTTCAAATAAAAGGAAATATAAAAGAATTATGTGCCTGGTATGTAGTAGGGATTCAATAAATAATAAATATTACTATCATTGCTATTATAAGTGTGCTGGTAAAGGTATTTGAAATGGAAAGTGAGGCTCTAAAAATTCTTATATCTATGGGAGCTGGGCTTCTTTTATCTTCTAACCCTTGCTTATCAGTGAAGGGATCGTCCCACACACAGCATTGTACCCATGTGCCTGGCTTAGCAGTAAGTATTCTGCTTTGACTAAGACTTCATGGGGTGGGGGACGATGACACAGTCTTATTGAGGTGGAACAACAGAGAGGAAGCAATATAGGTATTTATGAAATTTAATGCGTAAATGTCTTTTTGTATCAAAAAAATCGACTCATGTACAAAAAAAATATTTGTGTGAGGGCCTGACCATGACTACTTGGACCAAACAATAATGATATTCAAAAAGTGCAAATGTGAAAATAAATAATAATTAAGGTACATAGTTACTCAAAGGAAGGGCCTGGAGGAAAAGTTTCTATCCCAACTGATACACAGCACACTAATCCTGTCAAAATAAAGGTTTTTCAGATCCTGAACCTTTCTTAATCTGGAGCTAGCATGATACTTCCTCATAACAAGTGATTTGACCCCAAAATCACTACTTAAATCTCTGCGTGAAAAGATTTCCTTGACAGTTTTCGCTAACCCTTGTTGTGATAGAGAAGAGAGGAGGGGAATGACTTCGCGTGGACAGAATAACAGAATTGCCTTTCACAATTTCCAAAAACTATTCTCCATCACTCCCACGTGAAGTAATATTAGTTACTGAGATCGTTACCTTGAAGTGTAGCCCGGGTCCTGTCTACAATTTCAAGAACAGTATTTTACATGTGAAGCAGGCAACTCAGGTGGAGTTACTCATTTATTGTAAAACACTTTCGGCTGTGTCTGGACTATACAACCGTTTGCATTTTTATTAATCTTCCAATCACCTTTGACTTGGGTAGAGAGAAATGAAATATAAAGCAAAGTGTGTCATGCGGCTCTCTAATTATGAAGGTTCCAAAAGATCTATGTGTGAATTCTCCTGTTAGACTAAAAGGCAGCAGAAACTGCCTTCCTACATGTTAGGGAACAGGATATTAGGAATAGTTATGCCTCTGTTTTTACTTTTCCTCTACTTCTCAAGACCACTTTTGCCTGATTTGGATATGTGACTCCCTGGCACAGAGAATATGTTTGGAACAAATTTGTATGTCAGATTCTTAGGTGGGTTATGAATACATACATAGAAAATAAAAAGTAACAACAATGAGCTGCAAAATACAAGCTGTAGCTAAACTAAGAGACTGCAGAGTAGGGAAATCTTGATAACTCTTTCCAATTCTTCAGTTCCAAGCTGAAGCCAGCCCTACTGATGCCGAGGTGATAAATGAGGGCTGCTTGTTTCCGAGTGCACTGCACTGTGCTCAGGTGCCTTCTCTACTCATAGGGTATACCGTATTACACCAAGATCGATGAGGTGCACCTGCCTAAGATGAGGTGGCTCCCAGTAAATGCAGTGAATGTCTCAAGCCAGGTGTATATAAGCCTGGCTATGTAGAAAGATCCATGAGCCTCCCTCACTCAGACTTAAATTTGCAACTGTGTAAGCACTTCTGAAGCCTGGGATCTTAAACCTTTGTCTGTGATTAAAAGTAATTTGAATTACCCAGTTGTGTATCCTAACTGGCTGGCTTCTTTCTTCATTTCCGATGAGCAAACATATTTGATTTCTCTAGGTCATTCCTGTCTGGTTTCCTTCAGTCTACACCTTTGATTTCCATTAGTAAAATACTTTGATTCTAAGATCTCTCATTATTTCAGCTGATCCACTCAACAGCTCCCGTGAGTTGAACAAAATATGTATTACTATTCTAACACTATTTTTGGGAAACTGTCATAGACAAAGACAATTATATGAAGTTCTTAATGTAGGTAAAGGCAGGTCTGACAGGTGAGGGAAGGTCAGGATTCAAGTCCATCCCATTTTCTTCTATATCCAATTGTCTGCATGAAGCTACAGAATGTAACCTCCAAGCTGAATCCAAGCACTGTTGTAAGCATCAAAAGCAACGATACATGGGAAAATGGTTTTTACACATAAAACCATTCAAGACCCTTCAGTTTCTAGAAACTTCCCCTGCCCTCACCTTCCAGCCCCTGATAAGTAGCTTCGTGATGAAACAAAAAATAAATAAAAATAATTTTCCATGGTTTCAATTTTGTTTTAAAATATCTAGAATAAAAATAACAATGGCATTGAATTTAATCTAAATAATTATGGGAGATGGGTACATTAAAAAGAATACATAAGATTGAAAAAAACAGATTATGATCATAAGTATTAATATTGGTTTAAGATCAGTGTTTTTAGGGGGAAAATTGAATAAGCCTATAATAAAATTATACCAACAGTAATCTCTCCCAGGAAAGCCCTGTTTGAAAAGAATCAATTGATACAGATTAGTCTAATAATGCTGAGCCAAAAGCAATATACCTGGCCATAGAATTTGTAGATTAACATCTCAGGTAACAACGCTCTCTTTTTCAAAGAGCTTCCTGGAAATATTTTCCAGAAAACATACTGGAATCATTGATTCTCCATTTGTTATCTTTTAAAGTACCCTTTCACAAGTCAAGATAATGCACACAAAGTGTGCGTATGTTACTATTAATGTTGACTTCTTCATACTCTTACATCTCCACTACATCAGCACATGGTTTATGAGCAAACTGAGTGAGACTTCATGTAAGGCTCAGGAAGCGGGGAGAGAGGAAAAAAGCCCTTAAGATGCCAATTTTAGAAACATAAATATTTGTATCTTTTTATCCAATTGATTGTTTGCCATTGTTTGTCCAAGTCTAAGAAGTTTATTTTAACTATGGCTCAATTTAAACATGTCAAGACACAAGCTATATAACTTAAAAGTCAATAACTTATGATAAAAAAACACCCACCCCCAAACACACACATTCCTGGGAAATTTTATTTAAAAAATAAGAAGGAGCATGGACCTCTGATTCAGAGTCAGAAATCACAGAGGCTTGATGGTGTTCCCTAGGCAGACCCCTTTTTCCATAAGTGCATGCATATTTCCTCTGAAATTACACTAATCTCAGAGTATTAGTTAAATAATACATTTCAGTCTCCCTGAACTACTTTTGAGAAAAGATAGCATATTAAAATTTAAAAAATGATATAAGATCAAAGACACAATGTCATAAACACTCCCAATCTAACTCTCAAATATTTCACTCCCAAAATGCAACTAAGTTATATTCCTACCTTACAAATACCAATACGAATTCCATCGCTAACTCTCGTTATCCAAACTAGAAGAGTTGAAACTTTCAGATGAATAGACTTACATTCATCTAAATCTGGTTTTTAAATTAAATCAGACCTCATAATACAGTTTCTTAGGGCAATTTTTACTTTGAGACCTATCTCCAAACGAAAATGAAAGATGTCAAAAGTGTCCTGGTACCCCCTCACTGCACCATGTCCGCATCTCCGCAACACCTGTGCATATGGAACCATGGGCTGATCCCAACTCTGAAGTCATCCTGTCTCCTCACTTCAGGTTTGGAAACGGATAAACTTATATATTGTTTGTGTCCATGTAAAGTAGATTGGCCATTATATAAAGTCAAACATATCCTCATCAATCCACACTTTTTTCCCAAAAGAAAAATTATTGTGTCCAAAAGCCTGCGGTGCAGGCTAGACAGGAAGAGGTGAGCACTTGGAACTATAAGCGGGCTCTAGGTAGAAAGAGTTGACTGTGTCTGATGAGGTGAAGTCCAACTCAGTAGGAAGAATGCAGACAGCAGATGGTAACGCAGGCAAACATTTGGCCTCCTGACTGCTCGACACAAGGTAATAAAGGTGCCTCTACAGGCAATACTCTGAAACTCAGCGGAGCAAATGATAAATCTGTCACAGTCTTCTGTCCTAGCTACAGAGCCAGTGTTTAGGAAGAATTATCCCGTTCTTAGTAGGGGAGACAGATAAGAGCAAAACAGAAATTCAGCCTGAGACAGAGTATGCTACTAGTTAGATGACAAAACCAGGACTTGGGCACTGGTGATACAGAGAGAGGAGACAGAGAGAAACCTGGTATGAAGGAAGAGGCAAACTATATTAACCTGTGGGCAGATTTGGAGCAGGGGTCAGTCTAGCAGAAAAAATGACTTGCTCTTGAGTCACTGGATGGTTTAGACATTTTAACCCCCCCTTGACTAACATCAGCCTTGGTTCTAGAGCCTAGAACATGACAGAGGGGGTATACTGATGAGGTAAAGTATCTCAGGATTCAGGAACTGGTAGATACTAAAATCTGGAAAACTCCCTATTCCTTAATAACAACTTGAATATAACAAGTTGACACTTGGAATGCCCTTATTCCAGTTCTTTGGGTTTTTAACATTTCAATTTAATCCCACAGCTGACTGCGTAGGAGAATTAGACGTAGAGAATACCTTAAATTTTAAAAAGTAAATTCGGTCTTTAAGGGAGTGCACAAAAGAAAACAGGGATAGTATTTAAATGAGAACACAAGTCATTTCCCCTCGTTTTCCTACATTTGCTGAGCTCTCACCTAACGCATTGTAGTAGAATCAAAGTACAGGAGCTACAACTAAAACTGGTAGTAGGAAAAAAGCTTTTAAAATATTGCTGTTTCAACTGACTTCATCATAGGCCACCAACCTAGTAGGAAGATAAGACACAGATAACCATCATTGTTTAAAGTGATTTTTAGCTTAATCTCTTTTGCATGAATTTTGTACTAACATCCAGACTATTCAAAATCCAATCAGGGCTCTTTTTCACAACTTTCCCTTGCTTCCTAATATGATATTTACATTCAAAAAGAAAAAATGGCACAGTTGACTTTCTGACTGCTGGTCTCTTGTACTTTCTTGTCTTATATACCCGGCATGGTCTCTTGCTGATGAATTCAGAGACTGGTAAAAGACATGAGGTGTTGTGTTAGCAATGGTGTTCTATGATTATAGGTCCTGGGATCATAGTTGTTTTCCCTGGTCCATTGTCATCATCTCTGTTTTGCAGGCACTATACATCTCTCATTCCTGGGCATAACGTCCATGTATTGTGCACCTATATTCAGGATCACCTTAAGATGTCAATTATGCAACTATATCCAGGGTCACCTTGCCCTTTAAAATGGCAGCTTTCCAGACGTATAAACTTTCTCATCTCAGCTACTTCTCGCCTCACGTGTGTTACTAAGAACTTCCAGATTGATGGCATGTCAATGCAAGTCCACAGGGAAGTGATGCTTTTATTTCTGGCATTTCCACCTGAACGTCAGCCTGTATCAATGCCTCAGTATACCCTGCAGTTAGACAATGTGGGTTCTAACTATGAGCGGTGGTAAGAGCTAAAACATACCCATCTGGTACCCTGTCCTTTTTCTCTTCCATTTCATGATGACTCCTCTTAAAACTGCACAAAAAGATTTTGTGAATGGGAAAAATACAATAAAAATAAGTTAATTAATTACGAAAAGATTTTGATTCAGTTTGCTAAGTGGTTTAGAGGTAGTAAATAGTGGATATGAAAATTTCATTGGATCATATCCTCAATCCCTTCAATTCTATGGTTCTCTCAAGTTTCAAATTTCTAAGCTTTCTTTTGATACATATACATGTCTGATTTACAGGAGGATGGTTAGATTGCCATCTCTATATGGAATAAAGAAAATAACAAACAATTATATATTTTTCTCTCCACTTTCTTTTTTAGAAATCCCAAACTTCATCAAGATATTGAAATATGTATTGATGTCTTTGGGGTGCAGGGGGTAAGTGCAAAAAAAAAAGAAAAGGAAAAAGTGAATCATATATTTTTAAGTATTATTTGCACTCAGTTAAGTATGTTTATAACATTTCTGAGTAGTTTAAGAAGCTTATTAAATTATAAACAGCTTCTCTTATCAAATTAGCCAATGACTAAACATCTAGGAACTACATAGTGTAATTTTAGGCCTTTATTTGGGCTGTTGGTCACTTTCTCATACATGAAATTCCTGTATTTAATGATTTTATTTTATCTCTATGACCATTTCTTCTCTCATTCTTCCAGAGGGCTTCTTATTTTCAAAAACCATGTCTCAAGGCTTGAGTTTTAGTGTGGAATTACTATTAGGATATATACTGAAACCTCAGACTCAATATGTCAAAGCCATAATGCAAACATCAAAAGTTACTCAAAATATTATATAAATTAAAACTTTATCTTATATCATTAATATCTCTGCTTAGCTTTTAAAAACAGTATTTCAAGGTTTACATAGAAAAATAGCAATGTCCTACATCGTCAAACAATACTGGTAAATCCTATTCTCCAGGGTCAGTTATTTCAAACTTCTTCAGCCAGTTTTTCTTTTTTTTTAGAATTTAAGCAGATTTATTTATTTTCTTTATTTTCCTACCTCCCCCTGTCCATCTTCTACCTACCATTTATAGCACTTATTCCCTGTATCTTTTCACCCTCTCTCCCCACCCACTCCCCTGATGATAGCCCTCTGTGTGATCTCCATTTCTGTGATTCTGTTCCTGTTCTAGTTGTTTGCTTAGTTTGTTTTTGTTTTAGGTTCAGTTGTTAATAACTATGAGTTTGTTGTCATTTTATTGTTCCTATTTTTTATCTTTTTTTTCTTAGATAAGTCCCTTTAACATTTCATATAATAAGGGCTTGGTGATGATGAACTCCTTGAACTTGACCTTATCTGGGAAGCACTTTATCTGCCCTTCCATTATAAATGATAGCTTTGCTGGATAGAGTAATCTTGGATGTAGATCCTTGCCTTTCATGATTTGGAATATTTCTTTCCAGTCCCTTCTTGCCTGTAAGGTTTCTTTTGAGAAATCAGCTGATAGTCTAATGGGAACTCCTTTGTAGGTAACTGTCTTCTTTTCTCTTGCTGTTTTTAAGATTCTCTCCTTATCTTTAATCTTGGCTAATGTAATTATGATGTGCCTTGGCATGTTCCTCCTTGGATCCAAATTTTTTGGGACTCTCTGAGCTTCCCGGACTTTCTGGAAGTCTATTTCCTTTGCCAGACTGGGGAAGTTCTCCTTCATTATTTGTTCAAATAAGTTTTCAATTTCTTGCTCTTCCTCTTCTCCTTCCGGCACCCCTATGATTCGGATGTTGGAAAGTTTAAAGGTGTCCTGGAGGTTCCCAAGCCTCTCCACATTTTTTTGAATTCTTGTTTCTTCATTCTGTCTTGCTTGAATGTTTCTGTCTTCCTTCTGCTCCAAATCGTTGATTTGAGTCCCAGTTTCCTTATTATCACTGTTGGTTCCCTGAACATTTTTCTTTATTTCATTTAGCATAGCCTTCATTTTTTCATCTAATTTATGATCATATTCAACCAATTCTGTGAGCATCCTGATTACCAATGTTTTGAACTGTGCATCTGATAGGTTGGCTATGTCTTTGTTGCTTAGTTGTATTTTTTCTGGAGCTTTGATCTCTTCTTTCATTTTTCAGCTAGTTTGATTATTTGTCTCTGTATTTCCATAAAGTATGCTTACACAACTGTTTGCCATTTTCAGTTGTGTCAGGTATTTTCATTCCAAATTATTTATGTCCTATATCCACCCTCCATGGTATAAAAGAAAATTAAATGACTCTATCGTTAGCACCATAGTTGCTTGGGTATTCCATCACTTGTAGTCAAAAGCAATCTTAAATAGCACACAATAACCACACTATCTGGGAAATTTCATCTTCTGCTTTACTAACTCATTACCCCAGTCCTTTAAAACTCAAGTCTCTTCTCCCAGTGAAGTCTGTATTATCATCACTATTACCTTACACACACACACACACACACACACACACACTCACAGTTTGTACTGTTAGTCAATAACATCACAGGATTATCTTTATCATTGCTTTCATTTCATTATGTTAAAATTGTTAACTACTTGTCTAATTTTCCTAAGAGACTATAACTACCAAATAGTGTAGTCGAATGTCATTCAACTGTATTTTATAATGAGTAGAAACTACAGAGAATTTTTAGAAATCACTCAATGCACATGTGCTGAGTTGAATATTTCAGTGTTTCTGGTTCCAGTGTTCATTAATCTTTTATTGTATGCCTCAAGTTACTTGATAAGTGTTTCATACTCCTATCATAAACAACAACTCACTCAGCCAAGAATCTCAGAGAAATGGGTAAAGGATATTCTATTTACGACTATATCAAAATCTTGAAAGAGAAAGAAGGGTACATGTCCAATGTGAAACCTTTTTCCTCCAGGCGATTCTAACATATCCCAGCTGACTGTAACCATCCTCAATATCTCACCCACAGATAGTGAGGTGTTCAATCCCCAATTTATATCTCTATAACAGTTCTCTTAGCTGAACTGAAAATCAGGCCTAGACTTCCATGCACTTCAAATTCAAAATTCCCCCATCTTCTTTTTAAAACCTGCTACTTTTTCATGACATACTATCTTTATTAACAAAATCATCATTTAGTTAGTCACTCTGCTCAGAACCTTCACAATCACTCTTAGGTTCCTCTCCATTATAAATTATATACAATCTGTTGTCAAATTTTAGTTTAATCTCATCTTCTAACTTTCCAAAATCTGTTAGCTCTCCTTTGTCTCACTGCCTGTATCTTGGCTGAGCCTGGCATTTTCCCAACTGAATTCTAAGGCCTCCTGAGTGCCTGTGGTCTTGCTCAACTCCACAGTGCTACCAGGATCAGATTTCTGCAATGAAAATCCAATCATATAACTTTCTTGCTTAAATGCCTTTGGAGACACTTAGAGAAAAAAAAGCATAGTGAATCTTAGTTTCAATTCTGACCCATTCCAAAGAGTTATCTCAGCCCAGCTGGTAGAGGTGATGCAATAAAAGTTATCAACTCATAAGCATCATTGAACTATGCCTAGACAAACAGTTACTCATTATGAAAAAAAAAAAAACATTTCAAGAAGTGGCTGTGGGCCAGCCAGCCCAGTGAATAATGTTGACACTCAGTAAAGCTTGTACTTCCAATATGGCTGCTTCCTCACTACTTCCCGAGATGTGAGTCCAGTCTCCCACCAAGACTGTACATGCCCATTAGCAAAAGGTTTGAGTGTTTACAGCTTCTTTCTGTTTCTTCACCTCTGGGAAAGAGGAAGAATCAGTTCTAGCTTTTCTTCTTATGAGAAGCTCCAGAAGTTTCTGTCTGTCGGCTTTATTTCAAGGCACTCCACACCATGGTGACGGGTTGGTTCACTGCCTCTTGACTCCCTTCTCCACTCTCCACTATAGCAAGATACTGTAAAACTTCAATTTATGACCTTAAAAATCCTGAGCATCAGCCTTGCAATGGGAGTGGATTTGGGAGTGGAAGACAGGAAAGAAAGAATGCCTGCTGTTCCCAAATTATATATTCATTTGAAGAAAGCTGCCCAAACTTGAGACAGGAATGAGGGTGAAGGACTTCCCGGACCAGGAAATATCACATACACAGTCTCTGTAAACAGTCCCCGCAGCGACCCAGGCTCTCAGTTCGCCCTTACAGAAGTTTCTCACTCCTGCACGCATTAATCTCACACTGTTTCACTCCTATGGTAGGCAACTGCACCGAAGGAGCAACTGAATAGGGGATGTTCACAATCTCCTTGGAGTTACCAAATGAACAAAGATCATCAATCTAAAAGAGATTCATTTCAAAACACAGAGTTTTAAAAAGTGAATTGTGACACTCTGCTTGGGTTTTTATTCTTGATATCTAGTGAAATATGATAAGCCTATAATTAATGATGGTTGCTCCTAGGTTAACTTCTTGATTTTTTTTCCCTTTTTCGCCTTAGCTACATTATTCTCATCCACTCTAGTTTCTGCTCATTTTTTCTCTTTCTTTCTGTTAATGATTCATCTATCCAACAGCAGATTTTATTTTCATGATAACTGAGGTTTTGACATGAAATTAGACATTGTTTTTAATCCTTAAAAAGAGTTTGCTTTTGCTTTCCCTGTTCAAATTTAAATT
>VMDR010037593.1:0-10194 GCA_007922815.1 Macrotus californicus | reverse complement strand
TACTGAAAGGGTTAATGTGTCTTTGCAAACTCCTACATCCCTTTCTAAGTTTGTATCACCTTCCGAAATACTGAAAGGGTTAATGTGTCTTTGCAAACTCCTACATCCCTTTCTAAGTTTGTATCACCTTCCGAAATACTGAAAGGGTTAATGTGTCTTTGCAAACTCCTACATCCCTTTCTAAGTTTGTATCACCTTCCGAAATGCTATCTTATGCTATTTCAGTGTCATGAAAACTCTGCGTTTCTGTTCTGTAGAGTTTTTGATGGCACGTCTTCCATTAAGAAATGGCCGTTTTTTCATCATAACCACTTTCTTCATATATGCTGATAAATTTACTTCATTAATTTCCTCTGGCTTCTTATCCATAGTGTTTGAGTGCATGATGGTATCTACTACAACTTGGAAACCACTGATATAGACGTGGGGTGATATGTTGGAAAGCAAGGGTAGAATGAGGGTAAAGCCTTATTTTTGAGATAAAATGAATTGGCAGAAAAAGTTTTTTAAGGTTCTGTGAGTCAGCAGTGCCTCCAGAAATGGTTGCTATGTCGATAGGCTTTTTCAGGTTTACAGTATTTAGAAATATAAATTGATAGCAGAGATCAACATAATTATCTCAAATCTATGTTGTTTGGACAGGGAAGATCATGGTTAGTAGAGGACATTATCTGAGAGACCGCAATAGTTACACTCCCAGTAAGTGGCAGAAAAAAAATTTAAATTCAGGTCTTTTTGCCTTGAAATTTCATGCTCTTTAACCAATATCAGACTGTTTATTCATGGTTTGAGACAAGCCTACTAGAATGAAGACCTTATTCATGGGTTCAAATTCAAATTTCACCATTTAATGTGTATATGGTTTTGGGGATAATAGTAACCTACTTCAAGTGGGTTTTGGAAGTATTAAAAGAGATGGATAATGTAGATGAAGTTTCTAGTTGGATTACTGATATCTAAAAGAACTTGGATTGCAATCTTCCATTTCTTGACATCAACTATATAGTAATATTATAACCATAAATATTACATCTTAATAATTTAAGATGGCAGAGATCTTGCTTTATTCCATATTCTATATCTTAAGATCCTAAAAGTGTGCCCCAAACACAGCAGTTGTTTAATTAAATTTTGTTGAATAAATGAACGACTCCTCCCACTAGTCCTAGTTCAAAGTCCTCATTCTCTAGCAAGACAACCCCGAGAATTTTTAAAGCATTAGAATGATTATGTGAGAATGAGAATGACGTTTGCATGTTGCACGATAATGCCGAAGTTTTGTCTCAGCCTTGTTTGAGGAACTGAGATGAACTCCGTGGCAGAAGTCTTAATGGAGAAGATGGCCACCTAAAACGCTGAAGAGCTTAGCATCATACATTATGGGATAAAGAGGGCATAGACAGGGGGAAATGTAAATCACATTCAAGAAAAGAAGCAAAGGCTATGACTAGAAAGGTGCCAGGGTGAACACATCAGAAGGTCAGAAGGTAGAAGAATGAAGTGCAAATTAGGGAATGGAGAGTGAGATGGATCCAGGCAAGTGGTACAGGAATAACGCTATAAAAATTTGATGCCCTATGGTGCTCTCTGCATGGTGCTAAGACTTGCAGGATTGAAAAATTTTTCTTGCATGCATTTTAAATGCTTTGATTTGTACTTAATGATAGGGAACTTGTATATGCCACTCAGTAAAGATGGATTTGTCCGAGGCCCTGCTAAATCAATGCATATTCACTGAAATCTCTTGTCATTGTTCTGTCAGAGAAAGCTCTGCATCCATTCTGCCACATGGGGATCTGGCTAGTCTGTGTCTGTGTTTGTAACCAGCTGGGACTTTTACTGTCTTCATTATGCCATTTATTTTATCAGTAGACAGTTTTCCCCCAGTCTTTGTTTTCCTTGGTGGAAGTTATGCTCCTTTTGTTTCTGTTATAATAGAGAACAAGCCATTTCCTTTTCAACATCAAGAAGCCCATCAGTCATGCACTTTGACTTATAATTTTGAGTGCCTTTCAGCACTTTTAGGACCAAGAAAAGATGACTTTATTCTGAGCCACAACATTATGAGGGCAAGAAATTCCCTCAAGAGGTCATATAATCTAATCCTCTGACTCCAATTGAACATTAGCTTTTGAAGAGATCATCACTTATAGATAAAATCTTCCTCTTTGCCTTATATTCATCTGACATTGAAGGGGGCTATGTTTTCTGTGAGCCTAAAAGAAGAGAAAATGGCTTTCTTCAGGCCAAGGAATTTCACTTCCCTCTTTTACTAAGATTTACAACCTGGCAAAAAAAACCTGTAAATGGATCATCTCTGTAAGTCACAATTCTTACTATATCTAATAGTTGAAGGGTTGGTTGGTGTATTTGCTTTCTCCTGGTCCATAACAAATTACCACAAACTTATCTAAAACAATATAAGTCGTTGTCTCACTGTTTCTATGAGTCAGGAGTCCAGGAATCTGGGTGCTTTTCTCAGAGTCTCCTTGGGTTAAAATCCAGGGGCTGACTGGGCTTGTGATCTCTCTCATCTGTGGCTTAGCTACTAGTGTTGAAAGTTTGCAGCCGAAGGACTAAGTTCTCACTTCCCTGCTGGCAGTCACCCAGGGGCTGTTCTTATCCCTGAAAGCTGACCACTGTTCCCAGAGAGCTCTACAACATTTTAGATTCTGTTTTCAAGGCCAAAAGAAAAGTCTACTTCTGTTTCCAGGTCCTCTGATCTCTTTTATGAGCACAGCTTATTAGGTCAGGCCCACCCAGGATAGTCTGCCCTTTGATTAACTCAGAATCAGAGATCTTAATTACATCTCAAAATCCCTTCACCTTTGCCTCATCTCAGGAGTGATATCCCCTTATATTCCTAGGTTATATAGAGCATACAGAGCACAAGAATCTTGGGGACCAATTTAGAATTCAGCCTGCCTATCACATTTGGAGGTTCAGTAACCCATTGCATTAGTTTTTGATGCTTATAAGCTGCCTTCAAATTTAGTAGATTAAAAACAGTAATAATTGATTGTAAGCTTATAATTCTAAGAGTTTCCAATTTGGGCTGAGCTTAGCTGAAAAGTTCTGATCATCTCAGCTGGACTTACTCATACAATTGCAGTTAAGTTGTTGGGTTGATTTGGGGCTCCTTGGTTCCAGATGTTCTCACATTTCTGGTGGTTGGTAACAAGAGCACCTTTCTCCAGAATATAGAAAGCTATCTCAGTCTTTTTCACAAGGTAGCTGAGTTCCAGAAGCAGCAAGAGGAATGCAAAGCACCTTTCAATGTTGGCTTCTATCATGTCCCCTAATGCCATTTTGGTCAAAGTAAGTTACATGTCCAAGCCAAGGTTCTTAAAGTGAAGAAATATAATCCCAGTGGTAGGAGTTGAAAAATAGTGTCGTCACTTTAAAAGTCTGCCATCCCCATCAGAAATGTAAAGTCAGTCAAATAAGGTATACAGAAGTCCACTGGGGTCAACAGTACCACAACACACACAAACTCTATTACTGTAAGGAAGAAAATCATTCTATAACTTATTTAAAAAAACTCTTTAGTTCATCTTTTCAAATTAGACCATTCTATTTTAAGCTTGGACTTTTCTATATTTATTTTAATTTCTCTTTTTCTTCTGATTTTTTTTAACATACATTTCCCCCTGGAAAATATGTTGAAAAATATGAGTCACTATTTCTCCATAACCTCCTGAAAGATTTTGTAACTACATGTACCCTTATGACCCCTTCTCATTTCATCTTCATTAAAAATTAGGATATACAATTAGAATACGTAATTTGACTCAAATATATTCAAAACCAACCAGGACTTGGACCTCAGCTCTAATGACATTGAAGCCCTTAGCATTCAAAGGAAATTACAAATGAATCAGCAAATTTAATGATACTTCAGGCAGCTCTTTTTGTGATCAAAGACTACAAGGAAGAATGAAAATCAAGCAAAAAAAAGATAACAGGAGGAAAATACACGTATTTGGGTTTGTGCTGTCAATAAAAGTAAACCAAAGTGAGGAAGATGTCAGGAGTAGTTTCTGGGAAAGCACAAGGACAGAGAAATACTGATATTGTTTTAAAAGGGGGTTCTGTGACATAGGATTCTAAAAAAAATAATGTTCAAGTATAAGGGAACATCCGTGGATAGGTCTCCCATGGGGAATCAGGCATGCATTGTCCCTAGGCTGCTTTGAAACTTGCTCTTGCAAAAACTCCCTCACCTGGGATGGAGACAGCAGAAGTTTACTGTGCCTTGTGCTAGACTTCCCAAGCATGAATGTAAATAGCTCAGCCATCTCTCCTTTACATTTGTAAATGACCTTTCTCTTTGAAGTAATTGGCAACATTCTTTCCTTTGTTATCTGTAAAAGGTATCCACCCAAAGCGAACCTGCACATAGTTAAAGAGAACCATCCTGGATGTAATGTACCTAGAATATCAATAAAAGCCTGTCGAGGCAGGGGTGGGGGCTTTTTTCTCTCTGAGAGATCAGCCCCACATTCCTTTTTGCTCCAAGGGATTCCTTTAGTCCGGGTGAATTTGCTCATCACTTGTCTGGGGATATAGGACAAGCATTCCACAACAACACGCGATCCTGCTGGACGGGACCGCGACATTCAAGGTGAGTATATGAGCATGAAAGGGAGGGGAAGCAGAAGTATGAGGGAAGGGGTGGATAGCATTTCGTAGCAAAAGCAAATGTTTCTCTTACATGTGGTTAAGACGCTTAAATACATTCCACATTACTGTATTTAGGTTTCCAAAGAACCACGAGCAAGACTTTATATAGACACTCCTTTACTTAATACTACCAGCAGAATTACATTTTAAACACAGATATGTTGTAACATTTACTTACTTTAAAACAAAAACAAAAGCTTTGATGGTTCTTTATCATCCATAGGATAATGTTCACACTCCCTAGCTCTTCAAACAACCTGGCTATGACCGAATGCGTACAGTAAGCAGCTTCCACATCTGTACTTGGTATACCTAAGATAAGTTATTTAATATTTCTGCGTTTTTTCTTTTTCCACCTTCATCTGGAGGATTCATTATTATATTTCTGGTCAATTTTCCAGGAAATAGGATGTCTTTTTACCCCATCCTTTGCACTGTACAAACCCTAGTTTATTTTTTAATGGCATTTATACTCTGCACAATAAATATGGGTTTATTAGTCTTTCTTTATTAGATCATGAATGACTCTGGGACAAGGACTGCTGAACTTGCAGCACAATGCCTGAAACATAGAAGGTGCTCATTTGGTAGGAATAAATGAATGGATCAATCATTCAAGAATAAATAAATAAAGTCATTGATGTGGTATAAGGGAATCAGAGTCTAACTACTCTAGCCTTTAAAAGAACTAACAGATCACCAGTAGTCCATGGGACACCCTTGGAAATCAACTTTATATGTCACCCACTATATTCATTTCAGCTGGTAAGAGTGACACCAACTAGTAAAGGAAGCCAGGTATTGTGCTCTGTAGACTCTCTAATCAGTATTTTGGGGGCACAAGTTAAGTTGTCCTTTGATTTCAGAGAAGTGGAGAATACTCATACACTCCTTGGACTAAAACTGGTTTAGGCCTCTGACCTGGGAACAATTTTTATTTGTGTCCCTTTTCACTAACAAAGGGGTTGTTATTGTTGTTGTTGTTTTTGTTTTTTTGGATGATGAATTACACAGTCATCCTGAAGCTGAACTCATTTATTAGATTTATGTGTCTAATCCATGAGAATATTTAGAATGCATAGAGTAGACTAAATTTGAAACCAGAACATCAAGGAATTAGAAGATTTGAGTTAGAAATGAGAATTCAAGCCCTGCCATTAACTAGACGTAGTTTTTATTGGAATCTAACATTTAATTTACTTCAGTTACATTATCTGGAAAATGAAATAGAGGAGGGAGGGAAACAGTATAATATGATGCTTAAGGTAAAAAAAAAAATCAAACTTGATGTACAAGGTTAAGGAGAAAAAACAGAGTATAGAGAACTGAAATGTACAGAACATCTGCGGTTCTTATTGTATTCATTACTTATTTTATGCTTTCCCCTTACTAAACTTTTTGCAAGAGTTGCAAGCAAATAAAATGTTGCCTGGTTTGGCTATCTCATCTTTTATCTCTGGTGAAGGTGCAAATGAGCAATAAAATGGTTACCTCAATGGTAACAGAAGAGAGGTAGTGAAACAGCAGAGGACCAAAGCAATCCATAGATGGGATAGTAGGAGGTAGGCTAACTAACTGAGTGGGTTGCAACTGATATTGTCTGCTTCAGAAGAAGAGGACAAGGAAAGTGATGTATATATATTATTTCCAAAGGACTTTATGGGATTAGCCATGTGAAATCCAGCCAGTAGCTTCCTCAGAGGTTAATGAATGACTTGTCCAACATCAGAGTACAAGAAAAATGTATGGCTCACCATTCACTACATTCTCAGCCTGATCCTGATAATAAAGCCACATGGACATCTGATCATTCCCCAAGCACATCGTGCCATCTGAGAACTTTGCAGAGGCCCTCGACCCTATTTGCATTACTTGATGACCTTCTTCTTCTTGTCCTCCAAAGCTTAGGTTTTATGTTACTTTCTGCCCTTCCTTCTTTTCTACCTCGATTTACTACATGTATCACCTTGTAGGGACTCAAGAGCAGTTTGAAAGATTCTTATTTACTGAAACTAGCCAGCACTTTTTTGCACACTTCCACTGTCACATGTAACTCCCTGAATTGTTAAAGACATGGACTGTGGAATCAGAAACGTTTGGGTTTGAGCTCTACCATAAGCCATGTATCCATGGACATTTTAAAAAAAACTTCTGCTAGTATTCTCACCAAAATAAAAGAAAATGGTGAAAATAATGTCAATGTCATAAGATTGTTTTGGAGATCAAGTGAAATAATGTGCACAAATTGTTTACCTCGATGCCCAGGGGTCAGTGAAAGCTAGTGGTACGGATGATTTTTTTCACTAAACTGTGTAATAAAGATTTCATTTTCTTCTTTTATTGGGGGTGACATTGGTTAATAAGATTATATGGATTTTAGGTGTACATTTCTATGCTACATGATCTGTAATATTGCATTGTGTGATTATCATCCAAAACCAAATCACGTTCTGTCACCATATATTTGACCCCTTTTATTTACACTTTTGTACCCCATTTTGTATCTTTAGCACCTTTCCCTGGTATCTGTATCAAATATAAAGTGTTTTAATTATTCATATTATTCCCTTATCCTGCTTTGTGCACCAAATCTAAAAGAACTGATAAGACATTCTGTGATTATTTTAAAATTAACATCCAGAGAAACATGTATGAATGTTGTCTCTGTGGTTTTATCTGGAGAAAACATCCCGGGCTGCTTAAGAGTAAGCCTATCCTTAAGGACACTTAGATACAGATGGGTAGCAATGGGAGTGCCATGTGGCCACCAACTAACTGCCCAGAGGGAAAATCTTTTCTTAAAACTGCAAAAATTTGAGCACTACATCACAAGAACAGTCTTTCATTTTACTCTCCGTAATCAGTGAGAGACCATTTCTATATAACAAATATTCTCCCTGAAATTCATTGTGCGCTTTCTTCATTCTCTTGCACATTGAATTCTTTCCTTACTTTGTTCAGATTGCTTGAGAAAATTTGCCAAAATCATCCATTGTTTCAGAGCGAGTTGAAAATCTCATTTCAGAACTATGGACAGCAGATCATATGTGTTCTTCAGTTCTGCCTCTCCCTCCATACCCAAAGGCATTTCTTCTGTCAGCGCCTGGCCATCCTATCTCTACCCACATTGAGAGAATCTATGAAGAGAAAGGTAGCATATGAACTATTTTCAGCACCACTATTTCTATACTGGTGTTGAGATGATAAAGAGGAAAACCCAGGTCAGGAATTGGATGGAGTTAGAGGAACACTCTTGGGTCTGTGGTAGAAACAGTGAAGAAATAAGGCTACAGGGCTTCAGTGACAACAGCTGACGATAGCAACAGGATAAGCCTTAAAAATCAGGTATATAACCAGCTCATTTGAAGCTGTTTAAAACTTTACAAATGATATTTAAAAGTTTTCTATACTTTCCCCAAGAGCCATATTAAAAATTGTCAAAGAAATACAAGCACGTAAGGTCAGCCTAAAAGAAAACACATGGAATTGGGGTCCAGCATGGGGTGCAGGGTCCCATTCTGCTATTATGGTCTAAAGAATGTTTCTTTATCGCCATACTCCTAAGTTTCTGCATCTTTACTATGAGATATTAACTTAGATAACATACTAGTTAAGGTGCACAAATTTCTAAAAACTATAATGAATAATTGTATTCTGAAATGTTCACGAACTTGGATAGCATTTTTCACTTTTGTAACCATGTTAAAAAAATCAGGACTAACAGCTTCTGAAGTCCTCAGAAGCATTAAAATTGGTAATTCTATGTAATCTTTTTAATTCAACTATCCTTCTGTTATTTAAGATCATAAAGAACTATGTTGAATATTCTAGTTTATAATAATAAAAAAATAGCCATTAAAATGATAATCCAGAAATAATTTCCCAGAAACTAAGGAGCCAGTGAAAACAAAGATGATAATAAGAGTCTACCTAACATGGACTACTAAAGGTGATTACAATCACACAAAATGCTTCCTACGGACAAACATCATATCAACTCTCATATTAAACAAATTATTGCCAGGGTTTCCAACCAGATGGTCAGTAATCACAAGCTTCTTACTGAGCAGTTGTTGAAGGGGTGCCAAGGCAGTTGTGTTGTTCTCCTGATCTTTCTGGATGTTGGCCACCTTGTGCCCCATGTGACTTATGTCCTGGGGACAAATGCAGGTCAAAGTGTGGTCACTGAGCTGCAAAAACCACATGACCAGGAAGTGCATCTTCAACTGAAAGATGGAGGTAAATGCATATAATTTTCCAAACTCAATAATGAAAACCTACCCTTTTAGTTATATTGCTGAAGGATTTAATGGGATGCTTTTTAGGTATCAAGATATACAGATATTTCTATAGAAGTGTAGTGGAATGGGCCACTTCATTTCCACCAAGTATTATGAATCCAAAATACTGTATTTGTACTACTTGTAATTGAAAAGATAGTTGAGCCTTTCATTTGACATTGGTGGAAATAGCTCCCAATTTTTTTTTAACCTCACCCAAGGACATGCTTACTGATTTTAACGAGTGAGGAAAAGAGGAAGAGAGGGAGAGAAACATCAATGTGAGAGAGAAACCTTGATCAGTTATCTCTCACACACCTCAACAGGGGACAAACTCACAACCCAGGCATGTACCCTGACTGGGAATTGAACCCGTGACTTTTGGTTTACAAGACAATGCTCCAACCAATTGAGCCATACTAGCCAGGGCAGCTCCCAACTTCTAAGAACTTTATTATCTTAGATCATTTAATGATTTTCTTTTTTCTCTCTTTCTTTTTTTTTTTTTTTTACATTACTGCACTTTTCTTCAGGTGGCTTTGTACTAACAGCTGCATTGTCAGTCAGGTATTGGAAATTTAGATTCTTAATATTTGTAACTACCTGGACTATTGTTTCATGACAATAGGCAAGCCATTAGCTTTCTTGAGACTCAGTAATGTAAGCTGAGAAAACCAGAGGGCTTTTTGTGTCTCTACTAGCCTTGACATCTATGGTTCATAAAAAATAAAGAGTGATGTCAACACATTGAAACTTGTTGAGATGGCATATTTTTTGTCAGAAGACTAGAAGATTCTTCTTCAAGCTTGTGAAGTATTGGGAAGGAGGAAAGTGAAGGAAAGGGAGGGTGTATACATATTTTTCTGCAACATTTAAATGAAATTAATAATTTTTTATTTTTGTTTTTTATTTCTGATTACAAATGTAATCAATCTTCCTTGCAAAAGCATCGAAAATTATAGAATATCATCATAATAAATAAATATCTCCAATAACTATCAAAACAGAAATAAACACTGTTAAAATTTTGAAATAGAGTTTTCAAGTGTTTTTTCCATTCTATCTCATACACATATATCTTTTAACTACTCATGTTTATCTTTGACAAAATTGAGATATCTCCTTACTGTTCACAATCCAGTTTTATTATTTGGAATTCACCTTGAACATGTTCTATGCCATTAACTATTTTTCAGCAATATGAATTTAAATAGGTGTACCTTATGCCTTC
>VMDR010037592.1:0-10195 GCA_007922815.1 Macrotus californicus | reverse complement strand
ATGACAATTACATATTGCCAGAAAACACTAGCTAGGATTTTTCTATCCCTCTAGACGTAAGTTAAATATATTCTGATGAAACACCTACTATGTGTAAGAAACATCACTAATGGATGGAGAAATATATGATATCCACCCTTTCAGAATAACATTCTAATAATCAGTCTGACCAACTGAACCTTTAAGCAAAGCACTATTCATGCTCTGAATAAACAAGTCTGAATATTGCCTTAAGAATGAAACAAAAAATTGGTTTAGCTATTTTCCAATGGAACAGAGACTTACATCACATACTAAATATAAAGTTGAAACATAAATTACAGGAAATATATTTCCTACATGATATGTCAACCTGTATATGGAAAGATGCATTCAAACTGGAATTTCTTCTTAAATTACACTGATTGCCATCGAATGAAAGGTCTTGGAGGGAGTATGATGACACTTTCATTTTCATAAGGAGATACCTATCACAATAGAAGAAATCAAAAAGAAAAACAATAGCAAAATAAGAAGTGATTGAGCTCATTAAAATTATTGCAAAAGAAGGATTCAGTCACTGAGGGGCAAATTAATCAACATCAAGTTTAAACCACAAAACTGTATCATGAAATCCTGTATCATTTTGCTTTTCAAACAATCTTCAATTTTGAAGTGAATAATGTCCATTCAAAGAACATCTCAAGTGAATAATATCAGAAATACAAAGAAACATAAGAAAAGAGGTTTTTGCAGCTCTCATTCCCAAAATACTACAAAACTTGTTTAATATAAGAAATATTTAGTGAAGAATTTTTCCAGTGATGATTTTAATAAAACTGATACTTTTTCAATGTAGACTGACATTACCCAATGCTTAATATATCTGATATTTGCTCAATATTATTAGGCTATGTTACAGACTCTAAATAAATATCTAATATTTTAGTAGGCTAAACATCAAATATGTAACATGCTTCAAAGTACTTTTTTAAATTATGTTAAGTGAAAAATATCTCAATGACAAAATGTTTCTGAGAGTTAAACTAAATAGAATAGTAAACACAAAAGAAAAATTCAACAGGCTTACATTGTGTTCCTGTTTTTAAGTTACTTAACTAGGATGACGTGCACCCTTCCCATGTTTGGGATCTATCAAGACAGTCCAAATCCCATCATAGACAAACCCACAGGATTGCCCCAGTGCTTTTTCAGGGTGACAATTTTTCATGTCAAGCATGTCTTGAAATAAACAAGCCATTATAGCCTTAGGATTAACTTTGTTATACAAAGATACTTATAACAGTTCTTGTTGTAACTAATTTTGCTCTGTTTTAACACAATGGTATCAGAAGAAGATTTTAACTATTTAGACTTCTAAGATAGATCCATACAAGGTGAATGTTTGACTTGAACACCATAGTCGGATTCAAGTTGACATATATTTTTATGGTCTTAAACAAAACCCTCTAGCCCTTGCTGGTGCAGCTCAGTTGGCTAGAGTGTTGTCCTGTAGACCAAAGCATTGTGGGTTTGATTCCTAGTCAGAGCATACACCCAAGTTGCACATTCGATCCCCAGTCAGGGCATGTACAAGAAGGCAACCAATAGGTGTTTCTCTCCCATCAATATTTCTCTCTCTCTCCCTCTCTCTCTCTCTCTCTCTTTCCCCCCTTCCTCCCTCACTCCCTCCCTTCCTCTTTCTCTAAAAGCAATGAAAAAATGTCCTTTAGTAAAGATTTTTTTAAAACACTCTAACTTTCAGTCACCTAAGGAGAACCTGTGTACAGTGACCAAGTTAAAGGATAATTGACCAGTGAGGAGGCTCCAGAGCTAGAAAGAGAATCCTAGTTCTGCTGGTGCATGACTGTAATCAAAGGCTCAAAAATAATTTAAGATGGCCAATTAAGTTCTTCACAGACTGAATCAGCCCCAGATGACAACTCTGGACAAAATATAAAACAAAGCCATAAAACCAACTACCTAAACACACTGGAGAGCAACCAAGAGCAGGCAGATAGAAGGAAGTTAATACTTGAAAGAAGAAAACACTGGATGAGTTTCCTGTTTTCATGGCTTCTAGCATGAGGGCTGGATCTCAAGAAGTAGAGAGCCAGGAATGGGGAGCCCTAAATCCTGTCTATAAACTCTTCCCAAAGTTCTGGCCACTGAACCAGACTCCAAGCAGCTCAGCCACAGATAAAACAACTAAGCTGAGATTGGAGTTGCCATCCAAGAGATAGCAGTCGCAGTTTTAGTAATCAATTGCCTGCTATAACAAATGAAATCAACTCTGTTCAAGGAATTATACAATGTCCAGAGTTTATACAACATATAATCCATAATCTTGGGGGTATAATTCAAAAGTGCGTCACATATGGACACAGTTACCCATTCTAAGGATAATCCTGAGAAGCCAACCATGAGAAGGAGCAGCTGATGGAATTATCAAGCAGGACTTCAAAGTATCTATTGTAAATATGCTCAGTGACATAAAGAAATGTGCTTTTAATAAATTAAAAGATAACACATTTCATAAGGCAATTCCATTTTTTAATGACCAAGTGATTATACTTCTGGGTATTTATTTGAAGAAACCCAAAACATTTATTCAAAAGAATTGTGCATGCACCCCTATGTTCATTGCTGCATTATTTACAATAGCTAAGTATGGAAACAGCCCAAATGCCCATCAATAGACAAGTGGATAAAAAAGCTGTAATACACATATACAGTGAAATATTACTCAGCCATAAAAAATAATGAAATCTTACCATTTTTGACAGCATGAAGGGACCTAGAGGGTATTATGCTCAGTGAAATAAGCCAGTAAGCCAGAGAAAGAAAAATGCTATATGATTTCACTTATATGTGGAATCTGAAGAACAAAACAAACAAACAAAATTGAAATAGACACAGACCCAGAGAGGAGACTCATGGTTGCCAGAGGGGAGGGGGGCTGGGGGCTGAGTGGAAAAGGAGAAGGGATTATGAAGTACAAATTGATACTTACAAAATAGTCACAGGGATGTAAAGTACAACATAGGGAATATAGTCAATAATATTGCGATAACTATGTACAGTGCCAGATAGTACTGGAAATATCGGGGAGAATATTTAGTAGAGTATATGATTGTCTGACCACTATGCTGTACACCTGAAACTAATACAAAATAATATTGAAAGTAACACTATGATTGAAAAATAAATCAATCAATATAAGAAATTTTAACAGGTAACCAGAAACTATGAAAAAAGAACCAGATGGAAATTCTAAAACTAGAAAATAAAATATCTGGGAAAAAATTTACTGGACAGGCTTGACAACAGAATGGAGGTGACAGAGAGGGAAGAGTCAGGGAACTTAAAGATAAATCAATAGAAATTCTCTAATATAGAAAAATATGAGAGAGAAAGAAGATATGGAAAAAATGAATAGGAACCTATGGTACAACACCTAAATAAAGTTACCAAACATAAGGTAACTGGAGTACTAGAAGGCAGAAAATAGAGAATAAAACAAAATATATTTGAAAAATTAAGAACCAAAAATCACACAAATGCAGTGAAAGACATAAATCTACCAGTTCAGGGAGACTTGTGCACCCCAAGCAAAATGAGTACAAATAAAACCATGCCCAAACACATCGTTGTTAAACTGCTAAAAACCAAAGATGAAGAAAAACTCTAGAAAAAGCATCAGACACAGGAAAACATGATTCAGGTGATAGTTGATTTCTCATCACAAACTGGAAAACAGCCAAACCACACATTCACAGTTCTGAAAGAAATACTGTCGTAAACCCAGAATTCTTGATTCAGTGAAAACATCCTTCAAGAATGAAGGGGAAATCAAGATAAAAATAAACAAAGAGAATTTATTACAGTAATCCTAAACTACAAGAACTGCTAAGGGAAGTTCTTCAGGCTCATGGAAATATGGATCTTCAGGAAGGAATACAGAACACTAGCAATTGTTTGAAATTTGTCATGATATAATGATTAATAAAGATAATTAAAATGTTTAAGTCACTGAAACTTTAAGAATCTCAATATCCTAATCAAAAGAAGGAATAATAATGCTATGAGGAGTATATGTAAACACACTTAGCAAAAAGGTAATTATTACTAAAAATAGATGGTGTGCTTATAAACATGCCCAGAATCAGGAAAAAGTCATAGGGTTTTAGTGTTGAGCTTGGCATTTATACAACAAACATCCATTGGATGCCTATTATTTGTCATATAAAATGCTATGAGCTTCAGATTTTCTGCTTGAGAAAAAAAAAGTGATTTTAATTTCTAAACTAATTTGATAAAAATTTTTGGCAATCCAGGATTTTAGGGAATTTAGAAACAAAATGTAAAGCAGCCAAAAACTTAAATAATCAATATGCACCTTTATTCGAAAAGTCACTTCCAACAAGCCCAGTTGTAGAGAGTGAATCCATGTTTGCACACTACCTGCCTTAACCTTTTACATAACTTGTTCTTGCAAACAGGTTAACAAACATTTCTGGTTTCCCTTCAAACTACTCAAAGTATACATGTCTCAGTGTAGGATGCACAGCACAGAGAGGAGGGACCAGGAAAGGAGCGTTGTATTTCTGACACCCGGAAATTTGCCGTGACAGCAAACCCATGAAAGACAAACGGCTACCCAGCCACCCATCTTTGTGACATTACAAACATATAAAAGATGCATGTGCACATATATATAGGAAAACCCAAATATTCTAAGCATAAAGCTCTGCGTATTTTTAGAAATGTTGATTCTGGGAGTGATTCAAACTTCATGTTCCTTAAGCAAGCAGTTCTAAAACTCTCTAACTTTTCCCATTTTCTTTTCCCTTCCCATTCTGGGTCATAAGCTATTTCTACTTTTGCTCAATCAACTCCATGCCCTGACAGATTAGGGACAGAAATTACAAACATTCCATACAGAATTTCATCATCACACATTACCAAAATGTCAGTTAAAGAAAAATTACAAAAAATATTTAGATATATCAGAGTTTTATCTCTTTTGCTTCCTATGTTTCTGTTTTCCATTCTTATCTCTGCAACTTCTTCCAAGCCACTTTCTGAGATGGAAGCAACTTTCTGCCTCACATTTCCAGAGACATTTCTCTGTCCTAGTTGAAAGAGGAATTAGGGATCAATCGAGTGTGCATGGTGATCTGGTTAACCAGCCATTATGTCTCCACTTGACTTTTCTGCTCTGTAAAATCTGACGCTATTTTCAGCTGTAGTTGGTAGTTCGTGTGTTATAAGAGGGGAAGTCAGTGTAAACCCAAGCATGCCTGTCAATACTAGATTGTCATCTGGCTTATTCATATCCTTGGCAAACAGAAAAAGAAAAGGATATTTATGGGTCATGTGGTCTTTGGGTGGACTAATTTTGCAAAGCAGTGGCTAACGCATTCCAGATAGGCCAAACTACCTGTCTTAGGACTTTATTTTGTCTACGTCCCCAGGGAAGGTCTGACCCACCCAAATATTTTGTGCCTCGTATAAATGAGTTTCAAACAGTACAATTCCATCAACGCAGGCTGCTTTCCCAAGGAACTCCCTTGGAATTTCTTAATTTTAAAAAATTAAATCTTTCAATATTATGTTTGATTTATACATTTTAGAAAGCCAGAATAGCTGACTGATTAGCATCCCAGAGGAACAGATACAGGCAGTCCACTTTGCTTGCTGGTACACTCAACTAGATGTAAATTAGTAGCGGTAATTGCCCAGCGATTGGGATTGAAAGGATGGATTGCAGTGGGGAGCCTGCTTTACAAACATCGCAATTAACACCATCTAAGTATTTGAGGGTGATCTAGGTAATAAACAAAAGATTACATTAATATTCATGTTCAGTCCCCAAAGATAGCCAGATGGCTGGCTACAATTTCGGAGAGAGAATCACTCCTTTGTACAGGGAGCGGTATTGACATTTTCTGTGAGCATGGGCACCTGACGGTGGATGACAAGAACCATGAAGCAGGCCTAACTGGAATGCCCTGAGGACTTTGAGCTCAAACCATGCCAGGTGTCCCCAGGGGCCAAGTGGCACAAGGAAGAGCAGTCATAAACTGAATGAGGAACAAATTTCACAAGCACAATGCTGACCACATCTCCGTAGACTCATTCTGCCCAGGGAAGAAAGGAGGGGTTACAAGGCCTGCAGGACTAGAAAGGTTTATTTTCTTTCGACCTCACAAGCTCCAAGTGTCCAAGATTTCCCATTCTGTGTGGTCAGGCTGTTACTACAGCCACATCCGTAGGTAAAGCCCTTTTGTTCCTACTTCACTCTTAGAAAACAAAGGGGCCCTTATTTGTCTCTCATGTAAGCAGCCATATCTATAGCTTTGTCACATTCCAAAAACAAAAGGCACTCATCTAAACTAAGCCCCAGGCACAGAGAAAATCTCAGTGCTTAAGACTGGGCCCTCTGGACATACCTACCACCAAAAAAAAACCTTTCCAGTGCCCCCCTTTATTTGTCCGTTCTGCTTATTTTGTCCTCCCATCTCTCCATCTAACTGCTTGCTCCATTTGGGTTTTACTAACAGTTTCCCATCTAGCCAATAGCTAAGCCCAAAACAAAAAGGCCAGGGACCAGCACATAGTAACAGGACAACAGACTGTGTTTCTCCTGCTCTCCAACCCTTCCCAAGGTTTGGAAGACAAATAAAGAACACACTGTGCCATTGACCACCTGGGCTACTCAGACCTCTGTTCTACATCTTGCACTTGATGCCTTTCTGTGGACTTGGGAAGAATGCTCTCCTCCTTCTGCAAATACTGTCAAGAGGTCTTCTTAGGCAACGGAGGGCAAAACACAACGGTGGCCTTAAGAACAACATTGTGGACATTCTTGATTTATTCAGTAAGCATACTCCTTTCTGGTGTAAAATAAATCTTGATTTTGTAAATTAAATTCTATCTTAGAGACCTAGAAGAACTTACAAATTAGGGTAACACTGTGGTACATGATTTTGCTGAACCCCATTCTCTAAAGGACTTCATAACTGGAGTCCATGATTCCCCAGGGTTCTGTGGATAGAATTTACAGAGTGCATGAACTTGTATGGGAAAAATACTCATCTTTATTTTCAATAATCCCTCAAACTCTGTACTCTCTTCAGTCATGACTGTGGGTACCAGTTGTGACTGTAGGCACAGTATTAGCAGTAGCAGTAATTGTGTCAACAGTTGAGATCTTGGATATTTACATTTCACATTGCAGTTGTCATAGATAACCCAAAACATCACTTAAGCTCGTCAACTTGGAAATTACTGTGGTTATTAGATAGCTGCTAGACCTTGTTATTTATTGTTTTACTAAGGAAATATGTTTATTAATATATCATAAATGTGTTTATTTTATTTATGACTTTATTTCAATATAATTGCTTTCCTTTGCAATCCTATTATTTTAATATATGCATCTAAAATATTATTCTAAGGACGCTATAGGCTTCACAATATTCATGGCACAAAAAAAGATTAAGAATCCTTGTTATCAACTAAATGAAGTGCTCATTACTTCTCCAAACACATTCTACACTTTATTTTGCCTCTATTTCCCCAGGCCACACCTATGTCTTTGCAAATGCCATTCCCTTCTGCCTGGAAAGGTTTTCAGTTACCCCCGCCCTGTCTACTTGAAACTCCTCCTCAGTCTCCTGGACCCAAATCAAAGGCTTCTGTGTAGCCTTGACAGATCCCTTTGTTTTGTCCCCACTATGCATTACAGAATCTCCATTTTGGGGCTTAGCTTACTTCAGGGCAGTTTTTGTTTACAAATCTCCTTCCTTTATTAGTTTGCACAGCCCCTGCTGGCAGGGACCACAGCAGGTCTCTCTAGGTATGTGAGTGCCTCAGGATGTGCCTCCTGCAATGCAAGTGCTGGGAAAATATTTATTAAACAGATCTTTCCAGGCCTAATGCAGACATCAGACCTCCTATGAAGCATCAGATGTGTTGCTCCTCCTTCTGTGAAGATGCATCACACTCTGAAGATTCACCCGCATCATTTGCAGAGCCCAGGGTAAGTGAAACAGACTGTTAAATAAAGTAGGTTCATCCTCTTTTACCTACTTTGAAAAATAACCTCCATGGCAACCTGTAAGGCCAGGTGGGAATATAAAATTCTTGGACTTCAAGTTCCAGTTCAGAACTAGGTGGATGGGGAGAGTCAGCCCCTGGTTTGTGGCTCACTTATCTTCTTTTTCTTTTTTAATAGTTCATTTTTTTATTGTATTTTTTCCCATTACTATTTAGCCCCCTTATACCCTCTTCTCCTTCCACCCACCCCCCTCCCCCAACCCCCGCAGTCACCATACTGTTGTCCATGAGTCCTTTTTATTTTTTGTTTGATCCCTCCATCCCCCAAACCCCCACTCACAGCTGTCTTCCTGCTCTCCATCTATGAGTCTGTCTCTATTTTGCTTGTGAGTTCACTTTGTTCGTGAGATTCTACATACAAGTGATATCATATGGTATTTGTCTTTCTCTGACTGGCTTATTTCACTTAGCATAATGTTCTCCAGGTCCATGTATTCTGTCACAAATGGTAAAACTTTCTTCTTTTTTATGGCTGAGGTAGTATTCCATTGTGTAAATGTCCCATAGTTGTTTTATCTATTCATCTACTGATGGACACTTGGGCTGCTTCCATATCTTGACAATAAAATAAAAAGACAACCAATGACATGGGAGAACATATTTTCCAATGCATCTGATAAGGGGTTAATATCCAAAATTATAAAGAACTAACAAAACTCAACACCAAAAAAAAAAATCCAATCCAATCCAATTAAAAAATGGGCAAAGGACGTGAATAGACACTTCTCCAAAGAGGACATACAGGTGGCCAATAGAGATATGAAAAGATGCTCAACGTCACTAATCATCAGAGAAATGCAAATTAAAACCACAATGAGATGCCAGCTCACACCTGTCAGAATGACTATCATCAATAAGTCAACAAACAACAAATGCTGACAAGGATATGGAGAAAGCGAAACTCTTCTGCACTGTTGGTGGAAATGCAGACAGGTGCAACCACTATGGAAAGCAGTATGGAAGTACACAAAACAGTAAAAATGGATCTGCCTTTTGACCTAGCAATCCCACTTCTGGGAATACATCTGAAGGAACTCAAAACACTAATTCAAAGGAACATAAGCACCCCTATGTTCACTGCAGCATTATACAAGCTTCTTGAACATGACATTCTCCAGCCACAAAAGAAAATGAAGTCCTTGGAAGCATTTATTACATTGAAACTGTGTTGCAAGGTTCCTTAAACTTCAATAATTCAGAGCAATCTGACCTGAATGAGTCCTGTCCCAGGAGAACCAGAGACAATCTAGGCAGAAGAGTGTATGAGTCCCTTCTGTCCATTAAAGGATGTTCATTAATGGAGAATTTTTTTTATAATAGCTTTATGGAGAAATGATTCACATACCATCCACTTCACATATTTAAAGTATAGAATTCAATGGGTTATGCAACCACCACCACAATCTAATTTTAGAACATTTTTTCCCCTACAAAAAAGAAACTCTACCCATTTGCAGTCACTTGCCATTCCCCATCCTCCCAGGCCTGGTCAACCACTAACCTACTCTCTGTCTCTATGGATTTGCTTATGCTGGACATTCAGATCAATGGAATCATATAATATGTGGTCTTCTGTGACTGGCTTCTTTCACTTAGAATGTTTAGGGTTTCACCATGTTGTAGCATCTCTCAGCACTGCATTCCTTTTTATTGCATAGATATATGACAGAATAAGTTCTGTCATTCTGTGAACTTGGACAGGTTATCTCTCTAACCTTCAGTTTTCTCACTTACAAGGTAGAAATTATATTAGTGCCTACCTGTAGAATGATTAAGACTATTATAATCTATTAAAGTCTAATATGATGGTTTCTCATAGGAAGGTTTCATTAAATATTAGGTTTTATGAGGGCATAAAAACTTTAACATCAGAACTTCTGGCCAAGATGGAGCTGTAGGTAGACACACTGTGCCTTCTGGCACAACCAAAAGAAAGACAACAAATAATTTAAAAACAAAAAACAACCAGAACTGACAGAAAATTGAACTGTATGGAAGTCCGACAACCAAGGAGTTAAAGAAGAAACACTCACCCAGACCAGTAGGAGGGGAGGAGACGGGCAGCCGGGTGGAGAGGACTCACGGCAAAGCA
>VMDR010037591.1:0-10195 GCA_007922815.1 Macrotus californicus | reverse complement strand
AGATCTATGCTTAATAAAACAATGCTTTTTTCCAAGTGTTGTTTGTAACTTTAATATTAAGAGATAGTTATATAAAATTCTATCAATTATATAAGTAAAATTTATAAAAATTATATACAGATGGATGCCGGATATATCCGGCGCTCGTCCACACAGGTCATCAGATGGGCGCCGGATATATCTGGCACCCATACTGAAAGGGTTAAAGACTACAATTCTTAACCTCCCCCTATCTATTTTCTACCTACCATTTATGCTACTTATTCTCTCTACCTTTTCCCCCTCTCTTCCTCTCCCACTCCCCTGCTGATAACCCTCCATGTGATCTCCATTTCTGTGATTCTGTTCCTGTTCTAGTTGTTCGCTTAGTTCATTTTTGTTTTTGTTTTTGTTTTTGTTTTAGGTGTGGTTGTTAATAACTGTGAATTTGTTGTCATTTTACTGTTCATATTTTTTATCTTCTTTTTCTTAGATAAGTCCCTTTAACATTTCATATAATAAAGGCTTGGTGGTAATGAACTCCTTTAACTTGACCTTATCTGGGAAGCATATTACCTGTTTTTCCATTCTAAATGATAGCTTTGCTGGATAGAGTAATCTAGCTTGTAGGTCCTTGCCTTTCATGACTTGGAATACTTCTTTCCAGCCCCTTTTCTTGCCTACAAGGTTTCTTTTGAGAAATTAGCTGACAGTCTTACCAGAACTCCTTTGTAGGCAATGGTCTCCTTTTCTCTTGCTGCTTTTAAGATTCTCTCCTTCTCTTTAATCTTGGCTAATGTAATTATGATGTGCCTTGGTGTGTTCCTCCTTGGGTCCAACTTCTTTGGGATTGTCTGAGCTTCCTGGACTTCCTGGAAGTCTATTTCCTTTGCCAGATTGGGGAAGTTCTTCATTATTCTTTCAAATAAGTTTTCAATTTCTTGCTCTTCCTCTTCTCCTTCTGGAACCCCTATGATTCAGATGTTGGAATGTTTCAAGATGTCCTGGAGGTTCCTAAGCCTCTCCTCATTTTTTTTGAGTTCTTGTTTCTTCATTCTGTTCTGGTTGAATGTTTCTTTCTTCCTTCTGGTCCAAAGTGCTGATTTGAGTCCCAGTTTCCTTCCCATCACTGTTGGTTCCCTGAACATTTTCCTTTATTTCACTTAGCATAGCCTTCACTTTTTCCTCTATTTTGCGACCATATTCATCCATTTCTGTCAGCATCCTGATTACCAGTGTTTTGAACTCTGCATGTGATATTTTGGCTACCTCTTCATCACTTAGTTGTATTTTTTCTGGAGCTCTGATTTGTTCTTTCATCTGGGCCATAATTTTTTGTCTTGGTGTGCCTGTTATGTAGTAAGGGATGGAGTGGAGCCTTAGATATTTGCCAGGACAGGGCAACCCACGTTGCTGTGTTGTGGTGCTGTCTCTGGAGGAGGTGCCCAAGAGGGAACAATGCTGCTTGCCCAGCTCTCGTGCTGGCTTTCAGTCACTTCCTCTGCTACCCACAAGCAAACTGGGCCCTTCTGGTGCTGATTCCTGCGTGGGTGGGCTTGTGTACATTCTAGGACCCTGTGGGTCTCTCCAACAAACTCTCCTGTGAGGCTGGGAGTTTCTCCTGCTGCCTCAATCCCCACAGGTTTTTTTCAGTCAGGGGTTTTGAAGCTTTATTTTCCCACACTGGAACCCTGGGTTGTGTGGTCTGTCTTGCTCCATAGTTGTTTTTCCTGCTTTATCCACATGCAAATGTGGGACTGCCTGGTCTGCCAGCTGCCACCTTGCCCACCTGGTCCTCCAGACATTGCTTTGCTTCGAGTCTTCTCTCTCCTGGCTGTCCGTCTCCGCCCCTCCTACCAGTGTGGATGAACATTTCTTCTTTAACTCCTTGCTTATTGGACTTCCTCAAGGTTCGATTTTCTGGCAGTTCTGGTTATTTTTGTTTTTAAATTTGTTGTTGTCCTTCTTTTGGTTGTGCAAGGAGGCAAAGTATATGTACCTACACTTCCATCTTGGCCAGAAGTCCTATTTCACAGTTCTGTCTTGATCTCTTTATTAAGCCATTCACTGTTTAGTTACATGTTATTTAGTTTCTATGTGTTTGTGTGTTTTCAGTTTTTATTTTGGACTTGATTTCTAGTTTTATACCATTCTGGTCAGTGGAGATGCTTGGTATGATTTCAATCTTCTTAAATTTATTGAGACTTGTTTTATAAACATGTGGTTTATCCTAGAAAAATATTTCATGTGCATTTGAAAAGAATGTATATTCTGATGCTTTGAAGTGAAATGCTCTAAAAATATCAATTACAGTTAAACCTCAATTCTCAAACAATTTGATTTCAACCAAGTTCATAAAAAATATGTCTTGGTTGTTGAACAAAACTTTGGTTCTCGACCCAATAGCCCTTTCATGTTGATACCTGGGGAAAAAATGATTTGATTTTGAACAAATCATTTCTCAAACAGCTTTGGAACAAATTAAGTTCAAGAACTGAGGTTTCACTGTAAATCCATTGATCTAATGTCAGTTAAGGTCATTGTTTCCTTGCTGATTTTCTGTCTGGAACATCTACTCATTGATGTCAGTGGGGTACTGCTTTATATATTTAAAAATATATGACTGTACAGCTTTATATATTTAGGTTCTCTTATGTAGGGTGGATAAATGTTTACAAGGGTTATATTCTCTTGTTGGATTGCTCCCTTGATATTTATGTAGTGACTGTCTTTGTCTCTTGTTATAGCCTTTGTTTTAAAGTCCATTTGTCTGATATAAGTATTGCTATCCAATTTTTTTCTCCTTTCCATTTGAATAAAATATCACTTTCATCTTCTTACTTTTAGTCTGTGTGTCTTTCAATATGAAATGGGTCTCTTGCAGACAGCTTCTGTATGGGTCTTGTTTTCTTATCCATTCAGCTACCCAATGTCTTTTGACTGGAACATTTAATCCATCTACATTTAAAGTATTATTACATTCTTACATTTAAAGCTGTTATTGCCATTTTACTATTTATGCTTATGTTCTTCTTTTTCCCTTCTTATTTTTAAAGTTGTCCCTTTAACATTTATTGTAAAACTGGTTTGGTTGTGATTAAACTCCTTTAGCTTTTTCTTGTCAGGGAAGCTCCTTATCTCTCCTTCAATTTTAAATGATAGTCTTGCTGAGTAGAGTAATCTTGGTTGTAGGTCCTTGCTTTTCATCACTTTGAATAGTTCTTGCCAACCCCAAACTAGAGCCTACATAATTTATGCTGAAAAATCAGCTGACAGTCTTATGGGACCTCCCTTGTAGATAACTAAGTGCCTCACGCTTGCTGCTTTTAAGATTCTCTTTATATCTTTACCTTTAGCTAATTTTTGATGTGTAGTGGTGGTGGTCTCTTTAGCTTCATCTTTTTTTCTTTTAAGATTTTATTTATTTATTTATTTTTAGAGAGAGGAGAAGGGGGGGGGAGGTAGAGATAAAGAGAGGGAGAGAAACATCAATGTGTGAGAGAAACATCCATCAACTGCTTCTCGCACATGCCCCCAGCTGGGTATCTGGCCCTCAATCCAGGCATGAGCCCTGACTGGGAATCAAACTGGCAATCCTTCAGTTCATAGGCCAGCATTCAACCCACTGAACCACACCATCCAGGGCTAGCTTCATCTTTTTAGGGATTCATTTTTCTTCTTGGACTTGTATGTCTATTTCCTTTATCAGGTAAAGGAAGTTTTGAGTCATTACTTCCTCATATAGGTTCTCAATCCCTTGCTCTCTCTCTTCTCCTTCTGGTACCCCTATTATGTGAATGTTGTTATACTTGATATTGTCCCAGAGGCCCCCTACACTATCCTTATTTTTTTATTATTTTTTTTTCTTTTTGCTGTTCTGTTTGGGTTCTTTCTGCTACTTTGCCTTCCAAATTGCTGGTTCAGTCCTCTGCTTCATCTAATCTACTGTTGATTAATTACAGGTATTCTTCATTTCTGTCTTCCCATGGTTTATTTTTTAAATGTTTATTATCTCTTTGTTGAAGTTCTCACTAAGTTCTTTGAGCATCTTTAAAGCCAGTGTTTTGAACTCTATATCTGGTAAGGTGCTTGCCTCCATGTTGTTAGGGTTTTTTTTCATCGAGTTTTGTCCTATTTTTGAAATTTGGAACATGTTTCTTTCTCTCCTCATTTTGGCTGTCTTTCTGTTTGTTTTTATGTGTTAGGTGGATCTGCTACATCTCTCAGTCTTGTCAGAGTGGCCTTATGTAGTAAGTGTCCTGTGAATGCCAGTGGCTCAGTCTCCCTGACTGCCTAAGCCTGGTGCTCCAAGGGTGTCCTTTGTGTGGGCTGTGTGTGCCCTCCTGTTGTAGTGGAGCCATGATTGCTGTTCTCAAGTGCCTGAGTGGGACTGACCCTCATGCTGAGTGATTGTGAGGATTGTCTATGACCACAACATGTGGAGCCACTGTGTGGAGGCTGACCCCATGGAACTGGATTTGTCCCTGGAGAGCCTGGTGACTGCTGACACTACCCTTTCGGTGTACCATTTGTGGAGTGAATTGAATGGTGCTCTTTTGTGGCCTGGACCCAACCAGTAGGTGTGTTGGTTCTGGGTATCTTGGGAGGAGCTCTGATGTAGGCTAGTGGCACATGCTGGCCTGAGTGTCCCAGGGCTACCTATTAGCAGCTAAAAGCAATCCATGGTTGGTAGCTGCATGTGCTGGGCCTGTGTGGTCACATTGTTAACTGAGAATGGCTTCCACAGGCTTGGGACAGGTCAGCAAAAGGCAAAAGTCACCCTGAGGCCTGCTGCCACCTGCCTGCTATTCATAAGGCTCAGCTGCTGAATGAGCCTTGGGTGGTACTCAGGAAACCTTCAGGGTGTGGTGAGTGGTATTCACCAGGTTAATGCAGATTCAGATTTGGCACCAGTGCTGGTCTGAGGCCACTCAGCAGAAGTCTCAGGGTACACTGAGGCCAGCCGCCACCTGCTTGGGGCCTACAGGCCCTTGCAGTGGAGTGAGGTCTCAGGAATTTGTGAGGGTGGAGCTAGTGGAGTGTGCACCAGGTTAATGTAGACTCAGATTTGGCCCTTTGGGGGTAGGACTTGACACAGGGAGAATGGTGACCCTCACTGTATATGTGCCTGGCACCCCTGGGCTTGGCCAGAATTTGTAAAGAAAGACTACAGCCTTGGTGAGCCACAACTGACTGACTGCCTGCCTGCCATCTGAAGAGAGGAGAGAAGCGCGCTGAGATTACATGCCTCCTGATATGAGACATCGGGTAGGACACATCACCACTTCTGTGGTGATTTTCCACAGAGCCTCAATCTAATCATGAGAAAACATCAGACAAACCCAAACTGAGCAACATTTTACAAAATACTGACTGGTACTCTTCAAAAGTGTCAAGGTCCTGAAATATAAGGAAAAGCTAAAAAACTTTTATGACTGGAGCAGAATAGAATGTGTACAAGATCAGCACACCACAGCCTGTGGGCTGATCTGGCCCTCTGCCTGCTTTTGTTAATAAAGTTTTACTAGCACACAGCCATACCCATCCATCTGTGTATTGTTTATGGCTGCTTCTGCATCAAAATAGGAGAGTTGAGAGATTGCAACAAAGATCATATTGTTGGCAAAGCCGAAAATATTTACTATCTTACCCTTTACAGAAAGAGTTTGCTTACTTTTGCATTATAGGAAAAACTGGTAAAATCTGAATAAAGTCTGTGGTTTAGTTAATAGTATTTTTTAAACTTTTTTTTATTGTTGTTCAAGTACAGTTGTCTCCATTTTCCCCCGAACACTCCCCCCACCCCAGCCATTCCCACTTCCCACCCTTGATCCCACCCACCTTTGGTTTTGTCCATGTGTCCTTTATAGATGTTCCTGAAACCCTTCCTGCTTTTCCTCCCCATTATCCCTTCCCACCTCCCCTCTGGTTACTGTCAGTTTGTTCTTAATTTCAATGTCTCTGGTTATATTTTGCTTGCTTGTTTGTTTTGTTAATAGTATTTTAAATATGTTGATTTCTTAGTTTTGTGAATGGTTTGTGGTTATATAAGATATAAATGTTAGGCAAAACTCTCCATACTATCTTTACAATTCTTCTATAAATCTAAAACTATTTCAAAATTTAAAAAGTTTTTAATGAAAAAAAGCCCATGCCCTGGCTGGTGTGGCTCAGTGGATTGAGTGCGGGCCTGCGAACCAAAGGGTTCCTGGTTTGGTTGCCAGTCAGGGCACCTGCCTGGGTTCCCCAGTCGGGTGCATGCGAGAGGCAACCACACATTGATGTTTCTCTCCCTCTCTTCTCCTCTGTCTAATAATAAATAAATGAAATCTTATGAATTAAAAAAGAAAAGAAAAGAAAAAAATCCGAGATCCTTTGGCAGAAGAGAGGTGTTGGCAAAAGGCTTGCTCAGAGCCGGCCGTGGGGAGCTCCTGCTGGGGGTGTTGGTGCAGTGACACATCTCTCTAGCTTGAGTTGTAAGGAGCAGGAACCCACTCCTAACTATTGGAGCAAAAGAGAAAGTCATTGAAAGCAGAGGGTATGGGTGCACCAGGACTCTGAACCCAGGACTGTCACATGTGAGTGAGTATATGTGAGAATGTGTGTGGGAGGTGTGTGTGTGCATGGTGTGTGTGAGTACACTTACTGCTCTCAATTCTGTTTCTTCTTCCTCATCTTGATGTCTCATGGTTTTGTGTGTCTCTCTTGTCTTTCCTTCCTACTTCTCCTAGTTCTCTGTATCTCTGTCTTTGTGTGTTTCTTCTGGCTTCTAAGTCTCTCCTTGTCTCTCCCCCTGACCATTTCCATTTCTCTGGTCTTCCTATGTGTCTCCATCTCTCCCTGCCCTCTCTGTTGCTCTCTTTCTCTCTGTGGGTCTTCTGTGCCTTGTTTCTTCCCACCCCTCTTCCACTCCCTCCCAGGCTGTTTCTTCCTGTGTCTTGCTGTCTCTGTGATTCTTTTGTGTCAACTCTCTGCCTCCTTCTTGACACCCTAGCACCCATGCCTCTGCACATTGCCTATGGCGCCCAGGATGACAGAGCCCAGACAGGATGCCCCAGTGACATGATGGGGCCCAAGTCCACATTTTCCAGAGGCAAAGTATCACTTCCCATGGTGGGCTAGAGGTCATCCTTGGCCCAATCAGTGATGACTGGGTGAATGGTCATGGGACACAGCCTGACCTCCTGGCCCTGAACCTGGAAGGGGGATTGTTAAAGCAGAGGATTCTTCAGGGTTGGCCCAGCCAACACCGGGCCAGCTGGAAGTGATTGATCCAACAACAGAATAAATGATCATCTGAAGGCTTTGGGGAGAAGAGGCTTACTGATCACATTAGTTTCCTGCTGGTGCTGCAACTCATTGCCACATGCAGTGGTTTAAGTCAATAGAAATGTATTCTCTCACATCCTGAAGGTCACAGCCCAACCAACATAAGTAGGCAGACGTGTGTTCCTTCAGGTGGCTCTAGGGGAAGAATCCACCTCTTTGCCTTTTAGAGGCTGTTTCCAGAGGCTGCCTGCATCCTTCTCTCACGGCCTGTCCTCATCTTCAGAGCCAGCCGTGTGGCACCATCAACTCCCTCTCTCAGACCTCTGCTCGCATCCTCAGACCTCCTCTCACTCTGACCTGCCTGCCTCCCTCTTACAAGCACCTTTGGAATCACGTTGGGCCCACCTAGAGAATCCAGGATAATCTCCCTTCTCAAGATTCTTCCTTAATCACACTTACAAACTCCCCTTGGCTATATAAGGTAGCATAGCCCCAAGTTCCAGGGTTTAGGACGAGCATGTCTTCTGGGGACAGGAGCTGTGGTTCCGCTTCCCAAATGGGCCACCCACTAACACCAGACATTTTGCACACAAAATTCCTGCCCCACTCCTGGCCTCACATGCCCATTGTGGGAAGGAAGATAAAGAAGAAGGAAATGTTACTGGACAGGGGCCTGGCCCAGAGTGGGTCTGCCGAGTGCCAGCTGTAGTGTGTGGGCTTTTGACTTCACTCAGGAAAGATTTCATGAGCCCAGGTGACTGTGAGGGTACATTTATTAAAGCTGAGGACAGTGAAACAGGGAAGGACCTAGCATAGAAGAAGCAATAGGAGAGCCTAGGTGGGGCTGCCTGAGGTCACTGGGAAGTCAGTGAAAAGGGACTATGGGGACAGTTTCAGGGGGTTAGCCCGCAACAAGCTGATACTACCCATTGCCTTAGAGTTTAGGAGATGCATGCATATGAAGAAAGAAGTGAGGGGAGGGGAGAAGAAAAAGGAAAATGGTGTCAGCTACACCCCAGAGGGAGAACACGCACAGTGGGTCCTTTGTCTTGAGGCTTTTATCTCTCTTGCAGGTGGGAATCTTAGGGGAGGACTCAGGGCAGGGTCTCAGTAGAACATTCATCAGTTCTCCAGGTGTGTCCTTTCAAGATCCCAGTCTCCACTGTTAGATCAGTGATCGTCAGGGGATCTTTAGTCATCACAGTTGGTCCTGGTGTGACCCACCTGGTTTTGTTGCTTTTCTGGGCCTGGAGCTGAAATACAACTGAGGCCTGGACGTTGTCTCCAGGGAGGCGACCTTCTGTATCGGCTGTAATTGCTCAACCACTGTGTTCAGCCATCTGTTTCAGTTTCCCTAATCCACTTGGCCAAGGAATTTTCCTGGCTTCTTACTATCCAACCCAGAAGGGGCAGCACCTCTGTTAGAAAAGGAAAACCTTTCCCACAAACCTTCAGCAGATTTCTGCTTGGGGCTCATTATCCACAGCTCTGCTCATTGGTATTGAATTTCTGTATCAGTTGAGATGAGCATGATTTTCTTTAAGTGTTGGCTAGAATTCATCAGTGAAGCCATTTGGTCCAGGGCTTTTCTTTGTTGGGAGATTTTTGATTACTGATTCAATCTCCTTTCTAAGGACACATGGTATCAGAATTTGAAGCCAAGTTGGTATACCTCCACCATCCTTGTACCCACCGAAAGAGGTTTTATGGGTATGTTTTCTGTGTGTGTGTGCGTTCTCTCTGCATCCCATTGTTTGAAGATGGTCCACTGGTTTACTAAACATTAACTATCTTCATCTCCACAATGTGAATTGTCTAACTTTCCCCTTCTTAGTTCTGAATGGTATTTTTTGCCTCACTGTCTTTGGAATTTTCATGCTTATGTGAATTCCCCATACACACATATTAAGACTTCTCTTGGTAATCTGCTGTATGCCATTTGAATTATGTGACCAGCTAGGAGAACTAAGAGGGAAAGGAGAAAGTTTCCTCATCCCTGACACTATAAACAAGTGAATCGTGTCAATGTAAGAAACATGCAAACCTGTAGAGAATTTTTGTGAGTCTATTTGGCACAAACTGACAATTACCACAAAGCAAAATATCAACACATTGAGGAAATGCTCCAGAAAATGACAGTTTTGCACCTTATTTTATATATTACAACCATGCTCTTATGGAGGAGACTGGAACCCGTCCACATGGTGCATGGTGAATGACCCAACAATTCATCCTGGAAGGAGCAGGTCTTTACTTACAACATTCCAACCTTGGGGAGAGCACTCATGCTCTGAGCTTAGTTTTCCCAGGAGACCCAGCACTTCCCATGGTCCCACCAGGCTATGAGCCAAAAGCCCCCAAAATGTCCCATCTTCTTATCTGGTCTTAATCCAGCTGTGCAAACAGTTCTCCAGTCCTGAAGTCACCTTCCTCACACACCATCTGCACATCAGCCTCCATGTAATAGTCCAGAAAAGGCACAAGTCCCGAATGCCCAGGTAAAATCCAGGTGCAGCAGGACAGCATCTTGCAAGGAAGTCCTTTTGCAGCTCCAGAGTCCTTGGCAGCACAGCTTTTTAACATAACTATGAAGCTATCCAAGTTGCCAAAGATATGCAAAATCTCCCAATCCCCATGCTCCCTTTCCCATCTCCCAAGCCAAGGCTGTGGAGGCTTTTTTTCTGAACCCTGCTTTACACCCCGTATCAAAAAAAGGAGGCACATAATCAACAAAAGAAATCAGCAAAGAAAATACAACCAGAGACATTGAAATTAAGAACAATCTAACAATGGCCAGAGGGGAACGGGGAGGGAATAGTGGGGGGAAGGGTTTTCAGGAACCACTATGGAGGACACATGGACATAACCAAGGGGGAGGGTGGAAGCGGGGGAGGGGGGTGGGATTAGCTGGGGTGGGGGGAGAGTGATGGGGAGAAAATTCAAACTG